>JAACJM010000381.1:0-58199 GCA_013368315.1 Tetrapyrgos nigripes
CCTACTGGCTCAGACACTACAGCTTATATACAAGTACACTAAGACCCCAGGCACCATCTAAGACCCCTGGTACTTAGCTGACTGATGTGCTGACTGATGTGCTGACTGAGGTGCTGACTGAGGTGCTGACTGATACAACTAATACAGTTTACATGGATAAAAGGATAAACTACATAATAATGATGACACAGTAATACATTAGATGAATAAAAGGATAAATGACTCATTACTGATGATCAATAGATCATTTAAGGAAGGAGTCTAGACAATGGGTCTGGAAACTATGATCTAGATCAATCTATATGGAGCTAGCCATGTGATAAGCTCTAAAGCGGTCATATGATAACCACATGTCACAGAGAATAGATCACAATACGTGAATAGGGGTAAAGACTGTAAAAACTGTGACACTTTATTTATGTTCTGTGTATATAAGCTTAGAGTAGTAGCTCCCTAGTCCCCATCTTGACCTCTTTGTCTTGGGACTGGGTGAGCATCTCATGTATTTCTTGTTTTCACTCAATATTAACTTTGTCTTGGGACTAGTCTCTCATCGTTATCTGTCTACTGTTGTTCTGTCTACACCTACTGCTTAGAGCCAAGTGTGTGCTCTTTACCACACTACAGTGGTCACACCAGAGATGGTGCTGGTGGCACCGCTGCCACTGGCCACAAGATGCCTACTCTGGCCATGTGGGTCCAGGTAAAGGGATAAGTATAGATCAGTCAGGATATAAAGGACCTGCCCCAGAAGCTGCTCCAGCATGTAGACATAACCCAGCAATTGAGGAATTCCTGGGATATAGAGGCACCACAGCTGGCAAAGCTTCTGACTTTGCTAATTTGGGTCTGGCCAAGCGCTGGCCCACATTTTCTTCATACAGGAACTTGAAGAACCAGGATACTTGATAGAGCCTTTTTCGCCTTTCTCAGCTTCGCAACAAGGCAAATTACAAGGCCCTTTCATGTAGTCTAACTCAGGTTATGCAGAAGGGAGGGAGAATCAGTGGAAAGTGAGAGGTGTTAAGCAGACCAATTTGACACACTAGCATGACATCATGGTTATTGTCCTTGGATCTGGTCCAGACCGAGTCTGGACATTCTGGTTGTCAGGAAGGGCAAAGACCAGCTGTGGCAACAAAAAGGGGTGGGAGTTTGAGGTCGTGGTAAAATTTTCAAGGTCGACATAAGTTGACTTGGCCTTTAAGAGGCCTCGTAATTTCCCACAGTCTCTTTCCTCAAATCCGAATATTATTATACTGGGGAAAGGTGCCACTGCTTTGCATGGCAAGTTACGAGGCCCTCCTCAACAAAATCATACCAAAATTTCACTCTTGTATTGAATACATTGCAGCTACTTGCAAAGTAGTATGAGCGAAATAAGTTAGGAGTTTGAACCCGTGGAAAAGACTTTGAGGTTGCTACAGGTTGCTAAGAGTATGACATAAATTAAACATAAATTAATGACAATGGAGAGGCAAGAATTATGAAGGCATCGAGGCCAAAGCCAAGGAAGTGGAGGAAGTAGGGCAGCGAGTGCTGGCAAATCTCAGATAATAATTAGTATGGCCATACTTCCAGAGAGAAAGTGAGATGAGTTGACATGCTGGCATGATGTCAACAGTCATTGGACCCGGTCCAGACTGAGTCTGGACATTTTGGGTTGTCAGGAAAGTAGAGACCTGGGTGGGGTGATGACTGGTGATGACTGGTGATGACACACAGTGGTCGTACAGTTGATTGAGTGGCAACAAAAAGGGGTGGGAGTTTGAGGTTGTGGTAAAATTTTCGAACTCAACATAAGTTAACTGGGGCAAAGGGCCATCGCTTCGCGTGGCAAGTTACGAGGCCCTTTCATGTAGTCTAATTTCTCAGGTTATGCAGGTGAACTGTGTTGAACTTCCTGGTGTCTTTGACACTATTCCATGAGTGACTCTTCAAGCGCTCAGTAATATCTTACTCACCTCTTGGAGCTATCTTACTCATACATAGTTGTAGAAGTAGAACATTCTAAAATGTATTGTAGTAGGTATAAAAGGGACTCGAAGAGATCATGTCAACACAGCTTGAGTTCTACAAGTAATGATGCCCATGCTGATGCCATTTTTGGCAAGATCAAGTGGGACATGAGACTGCTGTAGGCTCTGCAGAGGTAGAAGGATGATATCAATCGCAGACAGATGTTGAAAGAAGGACACTGAAGAGGATATTTTAATCACAAAGTGCGAAGATCCAGGATATGAATAAGTCACTGGTAAGGCTTTGTATACTTATTGTACTTGCGATGCTATCAGTTGGATCAGGACAATGTGTAAAGGAAGGAAGGTTATAATACACCACCGTAAATCTTACCTTCTTCGATGCCAATCCTAGTAATAGATCCGAAAAGACATCCCTATCCCATGATTTTCAGTTAACGGGAAGTATTCCAAATGGAGATTGCAGAAGGGAGGGAATTCAAACATCGGTGGAAGTGGGAGGGAAGAACTTCAAGAAGGGTGTTAAGCAGACCGATTTGACACACCGGCATGACATTGTGGTTATCGACGTCAACGGTCACGGTCCTTGGATCTGGTCCATGTCATGACATCTATATTTGGTACTATTTATTTCTTCTTATCTCCGTATCCTCAGACCTTTACACCATTTGACTCTTGTTCCACATGCTATGCACCGGACCTTTCATTTCTCCGATACAGCTTCGATACAGCTTCTTAACAGCTTCCTTTACAGCTTTCTTTACAGCTTTCTTTACAGCTTTACTTTTACATATATAAACCCTGCCCTGACACCTGGTTCCCCATCTTGACCTCTTCGTTGTTGGGACCAGGTGTGTATTCCCCTTTTCATTACTTCTTTCACCTTTACTGATAGGCACTGTAGTTCCAGTACTTACTGCTGTCTGTTAGGTATTTAATACATTCTTCGTCATTGGGACCAGTTCCAGTACTTACTGCTGTCTGTTAGTCGAGTGGAGCCCGTAGCTCCTTGTTATCGCTATCTAAGCGATTGCCTCTTTGTGACAGTCCAGACCGAGTCTGGACATTCTGGTTGTCGGGAAGGGCAAAGATCGGCTGTGGTAACGAAAAGGGGTGGGAGTTGAGGTTGTGGTAAAATTTTCGAGGTCAACATAAGTTAACTCGGCCTTTAAGAGGCCTCGTAACCACTAGTAGTACTTTAAACTAAACTTACAATGATAAAAGACTTATATCTAGTACTGTACAAATTTTGGAGGAGGTTTGTGGCCGAAAAGTCGAGCTTTGGATGCTCCGAGTTCTAGGCGGCACTATCTGGCATTAATCCGGCAATTCCTCTAAGCGGTAACCAGTCAACGAAAATGAGTGTCTGTGCGGCGAAATTTGCTCCAGTTTTCTGTGTATGCTTAAGATATCTCATTTACAGTTTTATCACTCAGCTCTAGAGCATTTTCCAAGCTGCGATTCGGTGGCTGTGAGCGAGCAGAACCGTGGGAGCACCGTTAGCTTATGTAACAACGCCTGGCGCGGCCCCGCCTAACAAAAGAAAACTAGACCGATCACCATTGCATCGATGATGACAAGTAGAATTACTAGCCCTAGAGCTCTTCCTCGTAAGAAACCGCAACACAGTGTTGAATTAGCATGACTTACTAAACTGGCGAGTCCAACTCTTAGCAGTGACGCTGCCACATTGACATTCCACGGATAAGTGAGAATTGCGCTGCAATGAATTTCGAATGTATACGTATAGCAAGTAGACGTCAAGTGTGATATTTATGCTGTGCTAAAGGGGCCAAAAATAAAATCCGACACTTTGGTCGATTTTTGACAATTTTCGACACTTTGTCAAGATTTTCACGATCTGTCGACACCTTCAAGCGTGACGTGTGACAAGTGGGTTTTTCGATACCTTTTTGAGACTACCGAACTTTTTCTGAGTGTCGAACTTTCAGCGTGACGTGACGCTGATGCATTTCCGAGCTTTTGGTAGGCTAGTATCAATCAATTCGCTGCATGTAAGACTAGACTGAGAGTTTTGACAAACCACTACAGAACTTTCAGCGATCTAGCGGCATCTCGGAGTTTGAATCCAACCCGGCCCGGCACTTTGTTTGTGAAAGCCGCGTTGATGACCCCAACTCTCAACCTGTTATCAAGGTCAGAGTAATTGTGAGTTGCTCATTTAGTTCCCATTGCCTTCGCTTGTTTCTTTTGACACATGGGTACATGGAACACTGGAACGTCCGAACTTGGATGTGAATGCGTTGTCTGTGCTTTAATGGCTGTTGATTGCTTTTCCCCTTTGACCTGCAATAGGTACAGCAAACGCTATAACAACATCTCCCCCCGGTCTATACCTATATCTGTATTAGACAGCTTCACCGCCCCAGCCACCCCTCCAACAAATTCTAACAACAAGTGGGATTACATCCATATCAATTCGGCGGAGAAGGACGCAGTGGGGAATTATTTGATTGTGGCGAGACATATGCATAGTGCTTATTATGTTGATGGGTGAGTTGTTTCATTTCGTTTTCATTTCATTTGGGTTTTAATCTTTTCTTTCGTTGCCACTTCATCTCCTTCTCCTTCTGATTTAGAGACTAAATGGCATCAGTTCATGAAGTAAATAACAGAAAGGAAGCGGAAGAAACAATGACTCAAAAGACCATCAAGAAAACCCACAGTAGAGGATGCCAAGTGCAGTGTGAGCTGGGGAAGTAGGTGAGTGAGACAGACGCGCAAAAGTGACGCGTGGCCCCAGGGCCCGAGCCGGCAGATCCATTTAAACTCCGAAATGCCGCGGAATAGCTGGTACCGGCGAACTTTGCATCTGGTCGAGAGCTATAAAAGTCGAACACAAGTTAAATAGATATCGGAAGTAGAAAATGTGCATAGGACACTCGAAGATCTTGGAAAAAGACTAGGTGTCACGTCACGCTGAAACTTCGACACTCAGGAAAAGTTCGGTAGTCTGAGAAAGGTATCGAAAAACCCACTTGTCACATGTCACGCTTGAAGGTGTCGACAGATCATGAAGTCTTGACAAAGTGTCGAAAATCGTTGAAAATCAACCAAAGTGTCGGATTTTATTTTTGGCCCCTTTAGCACAGCATAGATATTCGAGCATCCGACAACTTCACAAGTTCTTGAAATAGTAATCGACATCCGTGGAGTTGTAGGCGGTGAAATCTATCTTTGGAAAATTACAATGGGTGTTACTATTAGTCTATAGCTGATACTCCATTAAACCCTAGCAGTTGAGAAGGTATTGATTGGTACTGTTTCTTGCTGTTCTCCTTTACGCATCGATAGATATGTCCCACCACGAATCATATTGGAGATGAAGGCTTTGTGGGCCACCGCCTCGCGCGGCAATAACGAGGCAATGTATCATAAAGATGAACAATAGATGGACTGGGCAGATACCTTATACTCTTTAAAATGCCGTAGCTAATAAGTATCTTTGAAGTTGTAAGTATCAGTATTTGGATGAGCAACGGATCAATGTATCATAAAGATGAACAATAGATGGACTGGGCGGATACCTTGTACTCTGTAAAATGCTGTAGCTAAGTATCTTGTAAGTTGTAAGTATCAGTATTGGGACGAGCAACAGAGCAATGTATCATAAAGATGAACAATAGATGGACTGGGTGGATACCTTATACTCTGTAAAATGCCGTAGCTAAGTATCTTGGAAGCTGTAAGTATTAGTATTGGGACGAGCAACGGATCAATGTATCATAAAGATGAACAATAGATGGACTGGGCGGATACCTTATACTCTGTAAAATACCATAGCTAAGTATCTTGGAAGTTGTACGTATCAGTATTGGGATGTAAGCATGCTGCTTACGACACTGCGGCCCGCTGGTCTCCAAGGTGGAGTTCCCAGGGTTCCTGCAATGTCTATATATAGTTCCGAGTTTATGAAGTACTTCATAAATCTGCCTTTTAGTGCAGTGGCACAGGCCTTGGAACTATGTGCTTACATGGGATGAACAATGGATAAACGTATCATAAAGATGAAAAATAGATGGACTGGGCGGATACCTTATACTCTGTAAAATGCCGTAGCTACAGGGAACAGAGGTTTAACATACTTCGTATGCTGCGGCGTGTACTGCACTGGTGTCTGGTCTTGGCTCACCTCTCCTATCTTTGTCTGTCTTCAAGTTCGCAGCTGGCATTGTTTGTTTAACGTTTAATGGCTAGTCGCCTTTCCTCGACAACTTAACAAATGCATTATCATACTATTAGCATCCTTCTCCACTCTCTGTGTGCATATTGATATCCTTCCTTTTATCTTGTTGGCAATGGCATCTCTGGTCCTCACTCTGCTTTGTTAATCTGTTGGTTTTTGTTAACTACTCTCTACCTCCCTGTACTGCATGTCTGGATTTTTGGCTGCCAAAATACTTGATATCCCTTCAGATTTTGTGGTTCACAAGTTTCCAATCAAATATAGTATTTAAATGCAGCAAAGTATGTCACTTCAGTCCTTCATTCAGGTGTGCCATGGACCCATGCAATCAAACTTGGTGCTTAGCTCTTTTTTATGAATGAATGCATCACCATATCATAGCATCTTTCTGCAGGTAACTGGGGAGATGGGTGCAGAAAAGACAAAAGCAAAGGCGACAGTGATGCAGAATGCAGTGCGGACAGGAGTAATCGGAAACTTAGAAATACAAGAGAATTACGATTCTCGTCATATATGTAAAAACTACAAACTCTCATCATATAAATACTGCAAAAAGACTCAAATCAAACTCCAGACAACAACAAACTTGGGATCCGGACCAAAAAGTATATGGTGAACCATAATTCATGTTTTCCAGTATCAGAGATACTGCTTTTACACAGACACTCCTGTACTGGTATTGTCTCTAAAAATTGTTTGCTGTCTGCCATTACCCCCGTCCCTAGCCACAGTATCTTCAACATTTTCGATACTAATCCCGAGGGCGACTCGGACGATAATGAAGGTGGGTGCAATCCCCTACACAAGCCAGTTTCAGATGAATAAGTAGACCAGTAAAATAGACATACAACAACTTGAATGAGCATCGGAATAGGATCACCCCTGAACGAGATAACAATATCGATGGGGATAATGCCAGACAGATATAATGCCAGTGTAGGTATCAGGAATAAGGGGTATATCATTCCAGACTCGAGGCTAGCAGGATTTAAATAGTCAATGTATTCATCCAGTAAAACATGAGCTGTAAATACCATATCGCAGCACTTCGTCTAGCTAGGGAGTTCTTCTGTCTTCCGATGAACTTGGAGACTTGGTGTCCGATCCACCAGATTCTTCCCGCTTGGAATATCAGCACATCAGCACCAAGAAGACTATTGAGATCGTGAAAGACATACCAATCATAAAAGGGATAAACAAATTTGTAAACAAGTTCACAGCTAAGAATGACTTGAAAAACAACCCTCCAGTTATCTGCATGCGAGCCAAGGCCTCAGCATTCCCTGGTGTTATGAAATTAAGAGTTATCGAGGCTATTTCTATTACCATGGTTATTGCTCTAACCAATGCAAGACCTTGATAAGGGTGGTCAGCACTAGTTGAAGATGGAATGGCTTAAGTACTTGCAATTGTTCACCACAGACATGAATACTGGGAATGCAATGACCCGCCTCTTGAATCCCCATATTTTATAGCATCTGTGTATCTAGTGCATATGCAAGTTAGATGATGAGCCAGAATCGGTCTCTAATAACCTACCAAAACAAAATCTGCAATAGCACTGAGCTGGATTAGCTATGAATGGCAAAAATGAAGGGGGCAGGGTTTACTTTGCCACTGTATAGATTCCCAACACAACAGCGCTGTGAATAGTTTTTAGATAGAGGCAGTTTACACAAGGTGTACGTAGCTGGGTACTTACCTTGATATCATAAACGAGTCTCCGCGGTCCTCAAAATTTGTCAAGTACTTGACAAACATATTCTCCTCTATAATAACGAAAACGAAGCTCGCTGTTGCTAAAGCAAACAAAGAGATGATAGCAACTTGATGTGTTCTTCGAATAGTCTTGCTTTTATGATGTATGATATACATGCAGATTGCAAACAGAACGGCGTATCCACCTGTAAAGTAATCTGAGTGACATTGTTGCAACAGGTGGAAACTCTTGAGAAGCTACTCCCTACCGTACAAAACTTGGGCCAACTATTCAGGAAAGTCAGTAATGCATGTACAAGTACAGGTAATAGAGGATGTTGTACCAATGATGGGGCATAGATACTGTCATAGAAGATTGCCAGGTCAGACATTGAAATTTTCCAGGGTGGGGACTTGGTGGGATGTTCTGAGCGGAGGGTACCAAGCGGCCTTTTATCAAGAACTACAAGTCTCCGGGAACAAAAGTCTTCATCACACAAAATTAAACTCCATGATAACTCTCACAACTCTTCCACCCGAGTTACAATCAGATTGCAGCTCGGTTATAATCATGTTATGAGAGTTATAACCCAATATAATCCTCAAAATGGGGTTGTCATGGAGAGTAATTTTGTGTGATGTTGTTGATCAGTAGATGGACCAAAAACAACCAATGATGGTACTATCTATTCTGATGGAGAGGGCCGAGCTTAATACTCCCTTCGAAACTACAATGCACTGAGATATGGCAGATGAACAAAAGATCTGATGGGCTAGTTGAATTGAAGTACAACGATCGTCCAACGGTCGTCGGTGGACACTGGACCGTGGCACCTCCTGTGATACAGAGCTGAGTTGTTCGAATCAAAGTTCCGCAGCGGTACCTACAGGACGGGATAATTAGAGAGCCGAGATTATTATAGAAGTTCAAAAGCTCTGCGTGATGAGGAAAATGAGGAACAAACTCGGGTTTATCATAGTTGTGGTGTAGATGAGTATGGCCTTGTGATGATACAGAACACGGCTCTGTGCATCTCAAGGTGCATGACCTAGTAGACACTGAACATCAGTAAAATGTACACCTGGCTTTTGCGGCTTTTGATCCACTTTTTGATCCTTTCTCCGCCCCAAGCTTTTCCCGTCCTTTTTTCTGGGAGCTTTTAGCGATGTTTGACTAAGTTTTGAGAATTTCGACTGGCTTCAGCGACGTAAAATGTCTAGTATACATAAATTTATACTGCCATGATTTTTCCCAATTTTTTAGAGCTGTGGTTATTACAATAAGTGCAAGTGAAATGTTAGTTTCAGTATACACATCTAGGACAACGGAATGCAATACAATAACAGCAACACAGAGACACAAAAAACAATAGAACTCAATAATAAATACTATTAATGCCATTGTCTTGGGTATCTGGAGGTGCGTTTGTGGTAGAAGACTCCATGGTAACTTCTACAGCCACAGGTACCATCGCTTCATCCACTATCATTTGGTCATGATGAACACTCCTGGAATTCATCAGATTTAGTTCAAAAGGGATATTGATGAATTTTCTGCGAGTTTAAACAGTCCAGTCCACTCAGTACCATGGCCTTGACTTGCTCCTTCAACGTCATGTAGTTCCGTGATAGTTTAGTCTTGTCCAATGACTGCATTTGTAACGGAAGTCGTTGTAGACAGAAAATTTGTTCCTGAGAGCATTTTGAAAGCAGAATTTGTGATATCAGTGACAGGAAATAGAAGCAGAAGCAATGGAAACCTCAGCCTTCCGTTATCAGTTTGAGTTCTTTTCATTATGGCATCCTGTTTTCGGAGAACGTCATTTCTTGCGAATATTGATGTTTTGGAGCTAGATCATTGACTAGGACATGTCGCGGATACGAGAGTCCGGAGACGCAAAGACGTCGCGAAGATGGGCTGGAAGCAGGCAACCGTGAGAAAACAAATTAGCAGGGAGAAACACTGAAAGACCCGATACATCGAAAGCACCAGATTCCTGAAATTCAGTATTGCATTCATCATTGGTGATGCCTGGCATCAAATTGTTGTTGTCAAAGATTTTTTTAATGAGCTGCATCGAGAGTTAGATGGCAGTTTTCACGTAAGTATACAGATATATTTTGCAATACAAGTAATATAGGACAAAGCTCAGCAAAAAAGTGAAGTCTAGCATATATATCATCTATCTGGAGTGTTTTGAAGGGAATCCTTCCTGCGACGAAGAAGATCAAGCCCAGAATTTGAGGCGCGTTTTCAGGTGCGCCCAGCCAACCAAATACGGACAAACATGCCGTTTTTTTCGCAGGCATTGCCGACCCCCATGTAAAGAACTTGTCCTCATTCTTCGGCCTCGTAACACCGATTCCGATCGGTCCTTCGAACCCTGTACCGTCGCGTCATGGCTCTCGCACTTCTCGCTCCCGTAAGTAGCTATAGCCTATTTTTGAGAAACCAAGTGCAGAATTCTGAACCATTCTTCCCTACTATGCGACATGCGATACAGGGTATTGGCTACAGTGGTCACGCCAGAGATAGTGCTTGTGGCACCGCTGCCGCTGGCCGCAAGACGTCTACTCCGACCATGCGGGTCCGGGTAAAGGGATAAGTATAGATCAGTCAGGATGTAATTTGTAAAGGACCTACCCCAGAAGCTGCTCCAGCACGTAGACCTAACCCAGCAATTGAGGAATTCCTGGGCGCCACAGCTGGCGAAGCTTCTGACTTTGCTAATTTGGGTCTGGCCAAGCGCTAGCCCACACTTTCTTCGTACAGGAACTTGAAGAACCGGGATACTTGATAGAGGCTTTTTCGTTTTTCTCAGCTTCGCAACGATGACCTGGCATAGTTCATCCGGAATCGCCGCCATCATGGGCCGGCCATGGGTCGGCAACCGGCAAATGCAGTACTTGCCTTCAAGCCCGAGCCTCGAGGATGTATCAAGGATGTAGGCAATCGCTAGCACTGAATCTTAATGCCAGCCTCTGAGGATAGATTTCTAATAGCTTGTGCTTTATAGTAGGAACTCTTTCTTTTGACCATCTATGCGTATAATTTCGACTACTACGGTAGTACTTCTACAAAGGTAATCAAGTATCTCAACCGGGACACCGACGTGGAAATACTCAGTGAAAGGATACCGCTATAGTAGTCGATTCGTCTAAGCTCCACTATCAGCGCGACGCCTTCACCTTTATCTTCTTAACCTTCAAGTCTTTAACTAACAAGCTAAACGCGCTCCCGTCTCTCGTACTATAGAGCCCATCCAAATAATTTCTACTCGAGGTTAGCTTGTCAGCTGCCGAACATGAGACATCTTGAAACCATTGTATGGATTCCATCTTTCCTATAAAGCTCTGATCGAGGATAGCATATTGCCACCAAAGACCTGATAGTGAGAGAGGCATAACAATAATTGCAAGATACGCGTGTGATTGAGAAAGAATACTACTTGCCTGGCTTCTGGGACATAGGTCTTGGGTTTACCCGATATCAGCAAAGTCGAGTTTGAAGACATACACACACGGAGATTTAGACTAACCCTTCAATGACATCGGCGGTGGAGTAAAGCCCTTTTATCAGATCATAGAGCTGGGGATTTTTTTGTTTGACCTTGTTCCAAGTTTTGTCGAGATTATTGTCGCGGAACTGTACATGTGGGGTTTACTTTCAGGAAAGATACTTGATGACAATAGAAAGCAGAATGGCGTACCATCTTCCACTTCTCCTGCCAATTTTTCGAATATTTCTCGTCGAAACGGACAGTTCTGGCACTACCCCCAGGCATTGAGTTCCTCACTATCACGAAAGGATTCCCAATCTTGAGGACTTACCCTTGTCCGTCGATCTTGAACACTACCAAAGCATCACCAAGTATTCAAGCTTTAAAATGAACAAAGACTCTTACTGATAACATCCACTTTCGTAGCTCTATCCTTACCTTTCTGACAAGCATACTGAACTGCACACAAGAGACTATCCGTCAAATACGCCGCTCCACCCTTGCCACCGACTGGTTGGTCCTTTCCAGGATTAAACTGCCCATTGTAGTCGGACATCCGCAGTCTTGTGTCTTTCCAAATGGACGCTGCTGCGTTGGGATCCTTTGTTGCGTGGAATAGGTAGTTGACTCGGTTAGCAAATTTGGGATGCTTGTCTAAAGAGAGAGAATCTCGTGGTAGGATTAGTCTTGAGGAGTTGGTGAGAGTGAATTCCTGTGTAGAACCGTAAGAGACTTGGATTTGATAGAATTATCTGAAGAGAGATGGCACTGACGGTTGAGTTTAGCGGTACTGCGAAGACTCCGAGTCGCAGGTTAGCTACCAAGAAAAGCCCAATCAAGACTTGTAAAAGCTGTCTGTGGATTTGAGGCTTTGACATGGTTGTAGAGATGGTAGTATGTAGATGCGTTGGGGTCGAATCGTATAATTTCTTGTGACCTATTCCAAACCTCAGTCACTGAACGTGCGGAAAAAGCAAGGTAAGCTTACCAGCACAGAAGAGTCCAGCTCGAGGGATAAGAATAATCGAGGATTGATTGCCTGGCTATTTATCTCACTGAGGTGCATTGGTCTTGAAGGAGGACTAAACCTTCGGCTGGCTTCCGGTTGCTGAGAACCGCATGTGAGTAGCCCTGAGCCGCGGATAAGAGGTGCGATGCATAAGTGTGTAGTACCTCCACGTCATTCTCTTTGGCAGATTCAGCGTAGATAGAGCCCTACCAAAGAACAACGTGTCAGGCCCCGATGTTGTGACGGCGAGCATTCAGAAGCAACCATAGAGATGTAGTTTACTGCAGTCTGCTGTAGAGATGGGTTCGTAGGCGGGTTGACTGTTTTTTTGGCAGTGCTAATAATTCATTATTGTAAGTCCATAGACGAATGGCTTTCGAGTCCTTTTCCAGCGGTCTGCCAGAGCACCAGATTGCAACAAGATATGAAAGTTTCCAATTTTGCGACGTTGACGCCTGGTAGTTGAGTTCGAAAAATGACCACTTTAAGCTGAGGACACTTGATGTACATTCATACACTCTAGGATCTGTCCATCCCGAACGCAGCAGAGCAGGTAAAACGAGAAGGAGACACGCTTAGTCGCAGTCGCAGCCAGTCGGCGTCAGGAAGAGCAACTTCAAGTGACCACGTGCACGTGAGATGCACCAACTTTTCCTCGACGACCACTGGCAGCCTTTCCCTTTAGCCCATGAGGGATCAAAGCATATAGGGTGAAATTACACGCCGACCAGTATGTATGTCTGCGCATGCGCGTACTCCAACTTTAGCTGAGGGCTTTTATAGGACACGCTTGGGACACGCCGGATTTCGGTCATTCTCAAACCCGGAAATCGTCAACTCTGAGGACATAATTATGTTGGTCACAAGTGCTTCTTGATGGCTGGCCGCTGCACATGAGTTGTTGGGTCCGGGAGGTAAGCCGTCGGTTGTTCTCTCCACATCCATCATACCACGATGTCAACCTCTAGTCTCTTCCAGCATTCTCATCTCCTCAGGAAACCCGACCACCCAAACTGGACTAACCTTGACACGTTCAGAGCGAGGGTTAATAGGAAGCATGGGATGAATCTAAGTGAGTCTTTGGCGGACCCGGTTTTGTTAACGTTGCTAATGGCTGATGCTACACTGCAGAGAACTACGATGACCTTTACCAGTACTCAATTGAAAACGAAATCTTCTGGCTAGATCTTTGGGAGCATCTCAATATTGTCTACTCAGTTCCTCCACGCGCTGTGAGTCGTCTCTCCCCTTCCATCCCGCTAAATGTCTCTCTGACCCCTCCATCCCTTCATCTAGGTCACTACACCCAGTCAAATTCCCGAAGTCCCGCTCTGGTTTCCTGGTTCCCGTCTCAACTGGGCCGAAAACCTCCTTCAACGAAACGATGACGGAATAGCTTGTACAGCTGCTGGAGAGTCTGGTGTAACGACGGATTATTCGTTCAGAGAGCTAAGAGCAATGGTCAGAGACATGGCTGCGGCTATGAGAGTACAGGGTATTGGTATTGGTGATCGTGTAGCAGGTACGTTGTGTCGTGACTATGTATACTGCTTTGTTTTTCCGGTCTTTTTCTCCCTTCTTCTGGTAATTGGCTAACGGTATTTGACGTTGGCCAGCTATTGTTAGAAATGGTATCCTGGCAGTCGTCATCAGCCTTTCTGCTGCGAGTATAGGAGCGATTTACTCGACTACGTCGGCGGATATGGGTGCCCAGGTATGCCTTCTCCCTCCCTCCCTCCCTCCTTCCTTCTTCCAATTGCCATATCCCTTTGTAAGCGCTCACTAACGTGACATTTGCTCTAAATTCCATTTCCACAGGGGATCCTCGACAGATACCGTCAAATAAAACCCAAACTCGTCTTCTGCGAGACCGAAGTCCAATATAACGGTCGAGTTCTAAACGTGCAAAATAAAGTCAAAAGCATCATCCAAGAATTATCCGAGCACCGTGGTTTGAAAGGAGCCGTTTTTCTTCCTAGTGCGATTACTGGGAAGGACTCTGACTCCGATTTGCTGTGGAATGGGAAGGAAATTGGGAATGTGTGAGTGGGGTCCTTTTTTATCGTTTTGATACTTTCCTTCTTCTAATCTTCCTCTGGCTTTGATTCGCACCTCCAGGATGTCCCTCAAATCCTTCCTGGCGTCAGGAGACGGTGGAGAGCTTCGTTTTGAGCAGCTGCCCTTCGACCATCCGTTATGCATTTTTGTACAGTTCCGGTACCTCGGGGCCGCCCAAGTGCATTTTACACACAGCTGGGGTATGTCAAGTCGTTTTTTTCCTCGCTCCCTTTCCTTCGTTCCTTCTGTGCCAGTGATGCTCATGCTAACGTCTCCCTACTATATAACCAAGGGCGTCTTGATGAACTGCAAAAAGGATTTCCACTTTGGAAGGGATATGAGGTATGGGGATACGTTGTTTTATTATACTACGGTACGTCGTCTTTGCTTTTCTCTCATCACCTCCAACTCCCCCTTCAACTCGCCCTCCCTTTATATTCTCGTTAATGCCTTCCCTTCTCATTATCGCTAATGCATCCTATCATCCTATTTAGACAAGCTGGATGGTCTTCACGGCTATGATGCAAGTTCTATCTCTAGGAGGTCGTATAGTCTTATACGACGGCTCGCCTTTTTATCCCAATGCTGAAACGTTTGTTAAGTTGATTGGGGATTTGGGGTGAGGCTTCTTCTACTCCCTTTGCTCCTTCCTTCCTGGTGCCAGAATCCTTCTTTCATGCTTCCTTTATTCATATTAAAAATTTTCTTATTCATTTCTATTTGACCTCCGACGAGGATGGCTGACTCGACTCCTTTGACTGCTACGTAGAACAACGGCGTTTGGTACTAGCCCGCGCTTTATAGCCGAGTTGCAGGGGAGGAATGTTAGGCCTTGTGAGTCGTCAAGCTAGCAAGCACCTTATTGTACATCGCCCTGAGTCAACTTCTTTTTCATCTTCTCTTTCCTCCCTCTTTACTGCCTTCCCCTTTCTGTGCACACCGTATACATTGAATAGTGGAAATCGCGTCCTTCGATACCCTACGAACAATCACCATCACTGGAGCCATCGTCTCTGCACCGGTACACACCTGGGTGCAGCATGCTTTTGGCGAACACGTCTATGTCAATCTCCCAATGGGCGGGACTGATATCTGCTGTACGTTCCTGGGTGGTGCGAGGACGATACCTACGTATGCTGGTGGTGGGTCTAGTTCAGCTAATCAATCACCCACCTCTATAATTACTTACTCATTTTCCCCCCAAATTTGCAGAAATCCCAGTCAAGACTCTTGGCATGAAAGTCGAGATATTTGACCCCCAAGGCAGAAACATCGAACATACTGGTGAACCTGGCGAGATGGTGTGCACTCGTCCTCATCCGTCCCTACCCAAATTTTGGGGAGATACGCCGGATGGGAAGAAATTGAGGGAGACGTATTTCAGTATGTATCCTGGTGAGTGTTTCGTTGATGAATTAGAGACTGTATATGCGTATGAACTGATGATACTCTCTTTATGACTGGTTTACTTGCAGGTGTATGGCGTCAAGGCGACTTCATGGTGTGGAACCCGAAGACGAAGGGGATAATTGTACTTGGACGAAGGTGCATTCAGCGTATTTTCCTGTCATCGTTTCTCTTCTGTCCAGACCTGACTTTATCCTCTTTGTTCACAGTGACGGTGTCCTCAACCCCTCAGGCATCCGTTTTGGCACCAGCGAGATCTACAACATCCTAGAACAATCGCGATTTTCATCACGTATAGACGATTCCTTATGCGTTGGTCAACGAAGACCCCAGGATGATAATGAGCGTGTTTTGTTGTTTGTGCGTATGCGTCGAGGGCATCGCTTTGGGGAGGGACTAGTGAAGGAGATCAAAGATGCTATTCGGACGAGTTTGAGCGCGAGACATGTTCCGGCGTATGTGTTTGAGGTGGAGGATGTACCGGTGAGTAGGATGCTTTTGCCAGTGTCGTGTCCGGTCCTTGAGAGCGTGGGTTGATGGTTAATGGGTTTTTTATGCAGTACACCATCAATGGGAAGAAAGTCGAAATTGCCGTGAAGCAGATTGTATCTGGGATGACTATGAAGCCTAGTGGGACCGTTGCGAATCCGGAGGCGTTGCAATTGTATTACAAGTATAAAGATATCGAGAAGGTAGTGGGTGAGTCTAGGCAGAAGGCGAAACTTTGATGAGTGGGATCTGGCTATGGGTGGTGTTGAGGGCAAGACTTTTACTTGGTTTGAGGTGGAAGATAGATCTACCAGTGCGCATCCCGCCAGCTTCACGATTGCGCTCTAATGGCTGCATTGCAGGTTGTACACCGTCACCTGGTGGAGAACGTTGGGGTGAAGCTTACGTTGACGAGCAGCGAGCGCGAAGGTCGGGCGAATTGCGAAAATGCGATAGAAGAAGCTGTGTAATTGTGTGCCTACACTTTTTTCCGGAGAAACATGACATGAGTTATGACGCTCACTCATTCTGTGCTGATTCGCAAATGCTTGGAGGGCTTTCTGGTCTGCTCTAGCCTCTTGGTTTGCTCTTACTTATTCCGCTGAGCCCGGCCTGTAGACCACGTCGACAATTTTGGTAACAACTCCACCAGCGAGGGATTGTCGACATTATGGCCCGTGTTTCAGCACTTGGGCCCATGCCGTGGTCATATCCTCTTCCTCCACCGAATGATCATCTATGATCATATGCATCCCGTATGAGATCTCGATGTCATACTCTCCGGACTCTCGTCTCAGATCCCGTTGCACTGAGCAATGAATTTGAAAAAAAATGCAGGGTGCTAGCGTGCTCCACTCGAGGCTCGGCAAATGCCAAATAGAGTAAATATTATTATAGAGCCCAAGAGCCTCCAAGAAGCCAGAAGCAGAAGAGCCCACGGCGTGGTCGGGTATATACGCGAAGGTTTATCCTAGCGGCAAGCTGGCGTAGGCTGGCGTGTGTAATGATCTTCTAGCTCCTGTTGTGAGCTCGAGAGATGCTTATGCTGTCTGGTGCATGTTGGACATCATTGGACATCATTGTTCACTGCCAGTGTTGGGAGCGGGCCATGAATGAGTTCATGAGTTTCTCTTCGTTTCTCTGTCTTTCTTTGCTTGTTGATCCCGTAAGGGGATCTTTCATTTTCGTGATACCCGCATACTTGATCAACCCCATTGGCGACATTGACGTACTTACTTTACCCGAGCGTTCACTGACCAGAACGGGACAGTATAAAAAAGAGGATTACAGCACGCTTGTCCATCAGCTTTTCCCCTACGTTCTAGTACATACGTTTATCGTCATGAAGTTCACTCTCGTCTCTCTTTCACTCCTCTTCGCTTCTTCCTCCGTCTCGGCCCTTCCAGGTAAACTCGAGGCACAAGACGATGATATCGAAACCCAAGCTGTTGACCTACACAACAGTTATCGTGCCAAGTACGGTGCTGATGCTGTTACTTGGGACTCGAGTATTGCTTCTCAGGCGCAAGCTTACGCAGAAAAGTGTGTCTTTGAGCACAGGTGCGTCAAGCTCGTTTTTTCTTTCTGTTTTGGAATTTGTTTGGAGTAGCACAGGTGCTGACTTTATTGATAGTGGAACGGACGGTGTTGGAGAGAATCTTGTACGCGTTCAATCTGTTCCTGGAATATGAGGTTGATGAGACTCTGGTTACCTGTTTGTTGTGACGATCACAGGCCGCGGGAAGTGGAGACTACGGTATTTCAGACGCCGTAAATAGCTGGATGGAT
This sequence comes from Tetrapyrgos nigripes, assembly GCA_013368315.1. Classification (NCBI taxonomy): domain Eukaryota; kingdom Fungi; phylum Basidiomycota; class Agaricomycetes; order Agaricales; family Campanellaceae; genus Tetrapyrgos; species Tetrapyrgos nigripes. The sequence goes on from JAACJM010000381.1 coordinate 18,136, forward strand.
GAGGCGTGTAAGTGGTATACATCCTAAACATCTAATCCAACCTAACGGTGTTTCTTTCCGGACGCCGCGTTGCAATCCTCAATCAATGCTGATTTCAGCCAAGTACGATTGTAAGTCTCTGTCTGATCCAGGTTTCGGTGATCCCTTAATCCAACCCTATCATATCACTTCGCCTTTTAGACAACAACCCCGGCTTCTCTTCCGACACTGGACACTTCACTCAGGTACGTTACGATGATTGACTTGCTTTCTCACTATATACTAGTGCTTAAATTCTACGAAGGTCGTATGGAAAGCCACGAAGCAAATTGGATGTGGCATTGGTAGCTGCGCTTCCGGTACCATCTTCCCTGATTCGGACTCGAAGTATGTTGTCTGCCAGTATGCTCCTCCAGGTATGTGATGCATTTTCATTCGAAAGCGTCAATCTGGGCCATTTTGTACTTACGACTGCACTTACTTTACCCTACTTATAGGCAATTACGATGGTCAATTCCCGTGAGTTATCAAGATCTTCTCCGGATGTGGTAAAGGTGCACGTACTCAATTTGCTGGTTATCGCAGTGAAAACGTCGGTAGACCTGTAAACTGATGCTCAAGGACTTCAAGGACTCTAAATAATGTAGCTATTCGTGTATTCAAGGCACTGATTTGCCTGTAAATAATGGACGTGTTATGTGACCTAGTAGGACGCTGCAACTAGTGGACTCTAAGTATACGGGTCAAACAAGGAAAATCTGGACTAGCGCATGCGCATGGCAACAACGAGACCCAAAAAGGGAGGAGGACGCAATTGCCAGGAGGTTGACGAACATAGCAAAGCCGCCACACCAAAACCGAACGAGTCCCTTGAAGTCGCTTCGAACTGTCATCTGGGTCAGAGGCTTGGACTATGCTATTCCTCCTGCACTCTTTTTGGTCTTGGTGCTCGCAATGCATTCTGAACATATCTAGCGCATGTGTAGACTAAGGTATGAAGTATGCATAACCTGTGGAGGAACTGTCTTAGAAAGCACCACAGAAATAAAATGGCGTTTCGGAGATAAAAGAAGGGCGTTGCTAATAACCTCTTTGAATCAAGAGTGCGCGATATCTTGAATTAGTGAATACTAAGTAAATGGCCATGGCATCCGGTTGGCATCCGGGTCATCGGTGACCGGTCACCACCGCACCGTCATATTCATGGATCATGACAGGTAGGTAGGGCTACTAGCTATAGAGTCTAATAATGGAGCTCTTCTTTTGAAGGCATTGCCATGCATTCTTGAATGAGGTACAACTTAGCTTGAAGTGGTAATCGACATCCGTGGACGTTGATTCGGTGAGATCGACGACGATTATGCAGCCTCGGGCTACTCACTAGTTTAATACGCCTCGGCGATAGAAGCGCTTTGGTCCGTCGTGTAAGTATAAAAGCTGATACTAACGATCTTCAGTTCTCCAGACATCTTCAGAGAATCTCTCTCACTCGTCTCATTCTCTATCTTTCAGGTCTACAAGGGCTGGTCCCTGATGCATCTCGAACACTAGCACTTGAGCAGGTCTCGATTGCTACTGTTTCATTCTTTCTTTTCCCTCTACTCTACACAACGTACATCACCACTACTCTACGCATCGTCACCGAACTTCCACCCAGGTGCGTATCAGATATCAATATGCCAAGTTCTGACTGGCTTACCCTACGATCATCGTACAATCTCAGTTTACCACCAACTTCGTCCAATATGTCCCACCACGAATCATCAAGACACGGATTCCGATCGGTCCTTCGAATCTTGTACCTCGTCATGGCTCTAGCCCTTCTCGTTGACGCCGCCCCCGTAAGCAGCTATAGCCTATTTCTAAGAAACGGAGCACTGACTTCTGAACGATTGTTCCCTACTATGCGATGGGATACAGGCTACCAATGGCACTGGTAAGACGGCTCCGGCCACGGGCGGGAGTAAGGGAACAGGGACGGGGGGAAATACAGATAAGTCAGGAGGTAGTAAAGGACCTGCCGCAGGAACTGCTCCAGCACGCGGACCTAGGCCTATTCAAGATTTCCTGGGATATAGAACCGCCACAGCTGCCGAAGCTGCCGACTTTGATCAAAATAACTTCAAGAATTTCAAGTCTAAAGTCGATGGCAAGGCGAATTTGGGTCTGGCAATGTATGTGGTGGATAATCCGAATCTGTGCGTATGGCTGTCAGTGATACAGAAAGTACCTTGCTCACTCAGACTTACCACCGAACACATTTGAATTTCCCACTACTTATACAGACTTCAAGTTGGGAAAAGTGACAAGCTCTGCTATGTCTATGCAAGGGACAAGTTCGTAATGAGAGATGAACAGGTTGGGAACGTGAAGGTTAGTCGTGGTTCCTACTACTAGGACTAGCCGTCGTGACTCTGATATTGCTTTTTTTCATTGGAAATTCCATTACCACTAGGCCCAGTACACCAAACCCAACTACAACGGCAAACCCGTCATTGCAGATTACGACCCCAAAACGGCAAGTACTCTCGAGAAAAATCGTTTACAGGCGATCGAGGAGACGTACCGCCGTGCTCACCCTAACGTGCATATGACGGTTCCAATGGGAAAGGGCGAAACGGTGTACTCATTTTTCCGTATCTCTCAACGAACTTCAGGTTCGGTTAAAGGGAATCAATTGGCGATTCCGTGGAGTTCCGCTGAGGGTCAGACGAGTGTGTATTGTTACGACGGGCCAAAGGATCCAAACGCGCCCAAGGTATCCAAATTGGACTATGCAGAATTGATTCAGAAGAAAATCTGGAAAGGAACCTTAGTGATAACAGATCCTCCTAGTAAATAGTTGTTCAAGCTTCAATTGTGAACGTATGTACAAGTTTCAAGTACTGATGAATTTATTATTTCGGGTCTTGCAAAACGGCGTTTCGGTTTTGAGATCAATCATAAGGATACATGTTAAGTACACGCCTCAGGCTAGGGCAAGACAGTGGCTCGGAGCGAAGAAAACGATATCAAGAGTGCGGCACCGTGACAAGGTAACCCCTAAATCTGACTTGACTGAGTCTTTCCGCGTACTTAAGGTGAGCCCCTCAGGCCTCAGTTACCGGTCATGATCAGGACTATGTAGCCGAAGCCTGGAAAGAACGCTCCTGGCTAATATGCAAGTAGTATATATGTAATACAAAAATTACAAACGAATGAAACTTCACAAAGGCAAAGGCAAAGGCAACTAACTCGGCTTGACTTTGAGAAGGTATTGGAGAGTCGAGACCTTGGGGACTCTTGCCGGAGTCTGAGTGCCAGTAGAATAGAAATGAAGTAATTACTAAACGTTGGGTTTGCATTCAGGCCTCAAGCCCGGGGAACTCGACCATGAAATTAATGCTCTACAGGCTACGCTACTTATTTGCAGTTCGTCTTAATCCTAGCCTACTTAGCTCCTTCATAGAATCATCTTGTCGGTGCGACGATTATCTACCTTGAGACACTCCGTACTTGTTATTGAATCTAAGTGGTGTCGCTGTGTTTAACGTCGTTTTCGCTTGCTCTTGACATCAGTATCGGGTTTGGCGGCCCTCCAGCGCCGCGCTATGCCAAGTATAGTAGTCTGGTGCTAATCTATATCATACTCCCATTGGCGCCGTCAAAATCTTTGCATAAAATGTATCGTGCGTATCCGCTCCACCTGCCGTCATATTTAACCCATCTGTTGGCGCCGCACCAGTACCCAAGATATCGATATACGAGCCTGTTGCCAAAACACTACCCATCCCCGGCTCAAGTAGGCCAGAATCGTTCAAAAACCCTTTCACTCCCTCTCTACTCAAGCCCGGAGCTAAGGTGAAATACGTTGTTAAGAGAAGGTTTGAGTAGACCGAAATTGGTTCCGATAGCATTGGGGAGGTTGGGTGAGAGGGCTCAGGATCAGTAGGTTTTGAGGGCATGGGTCGCGATGGAAGTGGGGTCGTCCCAGACGAATTGAGCGAATGCGCAACCAAGGAGAGGGATTGGGTGCATGTGAAAGAGGAGGGAGGTGGTTATGGAAGGGGAGGGAGAGGAGCCACGGATACCCTGTGTGGAGAACAGTGAGTGTTAGTTGAGTGTAGGGTTCGGGATAGAAATCCTCAGAGGCCTACGCTATCGTCCCATTTGCCAGCAGAACCGTCTCCGAAACGATGTTGTCCAGCGTCATTCCCCACATCCTCGATGCGGAACCTCATCCACCGAAACCTATACACTCGATATCATTCAGAAAACGTCCTCATACCACAAGATAGACGTCGACACAACTACTCACCCGAAAGCCCACCGATCCCCACATACGCACATCACCCATGTGGTAACCCCTTCTCATTCAATGCCAACGCTATATACCCAAACCAATACGCGCATAGCAAGTCTCGTCGTTGATAGAGATACCCTTCATTTGACTGACGGCGACGATGTGAGAACTATTTTTGCCGCTGACGCCGTTGGCGATATAGCTGTGCTGTCTAAGACATGAAAGAGGGTGTTAGCATTGAGTAGACATAGACGGGATGGAGATGGGCGTGGACGTAGGGTGTTGGAGGTTGGGAAATGAGACTCACTCTACCACTTCGTGCAACGACACGTAACTCATGCTTCGCTCCCGCTTGGACTAGCGCTGAAACCTGTTCCATGTTGTTGAAGAAAGTAATGGCGAAGGGGTTGGCTTAGAAGCGGGTTGTCTGGAAGAAGACTCATCAGATAATGCATAAGAAAGAAGGAGGGGGACAAGACATGCTCGCATTCACATAATCGACATCTCCGGGAAAGACAACCCGTATATCTCCAATGTCATTCTTGGAAGACGATTTGTCTACGGCGTGTTGTTATCCGAAAGCCAGGAGGGCGTAAAGGAGCTGCACAAAGGAGAGAAGGATGCTCTGTACATGGTAGCACATCAGAAAAAAGCGACTCACCAAATTGAAGTGGTTTTGAGCAAGGCTGCTTCTTCTTCACCTCCTTTTGCAGCGGACTGTTTGACTCGGACAGAGAAAGAGGTGCCACTTAGCGTCAAACTAGGCACTCATTCGCAAGACCTTATCTTTGATGCCTCGTTGCGCTTTTCATAGACACACACGTGATGTTGGACACTTTCCAAAGTTCGTGCGCTGCGTTATCAACCATCATTCGACATGAGGAAAGCTTTCAATAGCGTCAAAGGCAAATTTTCTGGTTCCAAGAAGAAGAAAGACAAAAAATTAGATAATGCAGGTAGGAAAAGCCACTAAGTGCACTTGAAATCAAAATACACGCTCACAAGGAAATCCAGTTGAGGATAATGAAAGCAAGAGTAGCACTGGTCCTGAAGCAGCCAAATCAGGTACGTATGGTGCCTTGATTCTTCCATATAATCGAGTTATTCAATGGCTGGATGCTATTGAAGCCAACCAAAGTGTTCTGGAGAATACCCAAGTCATAAGCCCAGGTGAGGAGGCTTCTGGTTCATTAATTCATTTGCTTACGCGACTGCAATTTCTATAAACAATGTTCTAAATAATATAGCATTGATTCCTGCACAAAGTATCAATGAAACTGCACACTCTGAGGATACTCAAGTTAAAGTCCCAGGTATGTCAGTTTCTAGTTCTTTATTTCATTTACTGCAGCTTATCAAAGTTTCAAATGCTATGGACAATGTAGTATTGATTCCTGCAGAAAGCACCAAACAAACCATGCATCCTGAAGGTATCAGAATGACTGCAGGGGGGAACATGTATTACAATGTTCAAGGCAATCAGACTCAAACTATAAACAATGATAACCGTCAAATTATCAACTCCAACAATAATGTGTTTGTTCGCAATGTCAATGAGAGTAAGTACAGATTTCAGATAGTACCTCATTACTCATGCTTTTAATTCTGATAGGCTCTGAAATTCGAAAATGGATTGATGCTCCCAATCCTTCAATCAACTTTAATGCTGCATACAATAAAATGACTGAAGGCACTGGAATGTGGCTCCTTGAAGATTCCAGATTTGTTGAGTGGAAAAATAAAGGTGGCTTGTTATGGCTTCAAGGCAAAGGTATGAGTTTAATTATCAGAACAAAGAAAACAGGTATCACTTACTATATTTTCAGCTGGATCTGGAAAAACATTTCTATGGTAAGTGTTCAATTTCATGAGTCAATATGGTAATGACTTATAGAGCCTGTATCTCTAGTACCAAGACTATCTCCAACATCAGTGCTAACAATCAAGTTGTCTATTTCTACTTTAGCACACTTGATCATACCAAAGCCAAAGTCACTTATCATGGAATGTTGGCCTCTCTTATGCTGGACATTGGCCTTTTGTTAGACAAGCAGAAACTGAAGGTCATGTATGAGGAATACAACTCGGGAAGGATTCAAATGCCTGTTGATGCCATGAAATCTACCCTGTTCAACCTGCTGGAGCAAAACTCTTCATCTATATACATCTTTATAGATGCATTTGATGAATGTGAAATTCAGGAACAGCATTTGGTGAAAGAGTTGATTCAACAGCTAATCAGACTCAGTGGGAAAATTCATATTTTTGCCAGCTGTAGATATCCAGCTGGTAATATAGGATTTCAAGCTTATACTCAGGAGATACCTCTCAACCAAGAAGTTGTACATGGTGATATACACCTATATATTCAACAATCTCTTCAATCCAGACCATTATTGGCAGGAATCAAAGATGAAGTGACAGAGGCCTTAATGCATGGATCTCATGGGCAGTAAGTATCATTTTTACAACTCAATTTGTCCATGTACTAATGCTGCAAAGAATTCGTTGGGTGGATTGTCAGATTCAATCTTGCCAGCAATTAGGGTCAAGACAGGCAATTAGGAAAGCCTTAAAAGCCTTACCAAAAACCTTGGAGGACACCTATGATCAAGCTTTGAATAATATCAAACGGGAGCACATACAGGATGCACAGGCAATATTGAGATGGCTTTTATTTGGATATGATGACCTGACTATGGAACTGCTGCCAGAAATATTTCGGATTGATTTTGAGCAACAAACTTTAGATGCTCCTGAGTCATTACAGGAGAATGAATTGTGCAACATTATTAGCTCAACACTGGTTCTTATTGAAGAGAGAAAAAATGTATGGGGAAAGCCAGAAATAATATTACAGCTGGCACATCCCTCAGTAAAAGAGTACATTCTTTCAGAAGTAACCCTGCAAAGTTCAGCACGGCTTTTCTACGTAAATGATCAGCTGGGACATAAATTCATTGCTCAATCATGTATAATTTATCTAGTGGTTTGTGGAAAAGATGGATCTATAAATAAGGAAAATTTTCCATTGGCATATTATGCTGCAAACAACTGGACATATCATGTAAGAAATCTACAAGTATTGGAAGATGCAGTCAGTTCTTTGAGTTTACATTTACTCACAGCTACAAATAACTCCTGCCTAGCATGGAGAAGAGAGAGATACATATCTTCAGTTGGGTCTGCTCCTCCGTTGTATTATGCCAGCATATTTGATATGCCCAATCTGGTAGAGCTAATACTGGAAAAAGGAGCTAATGTCAATGCTCAAGATGGTGAATATGGCAATGCTCTCCAGGCTGCTTCATATAGGGGAAGAGAAAGAATTGTGAAGCTTTTGGTTGATAAGGGGGCAGATATCAATGCTCAAGGTGGTCAATATGGCAATGCTCTCCAGGCTGCTTCATATGAGGGAAGTCAAGAAATTGTGAAGCTTTTGCTTGGGAAGGGGGCAGATATCAATGCTCAAGGTGGTGAATATGGCAATGCTCTCCAGGCTGCTTCATATGAGGGAAGTCAAGAAATTGTGAAGCTTTTTCTTGAGAAGGGGGCAGATGTCAATGCTCAAGGTGGTGAATATGGCACTGCTCTCCAGGCTGCTTCATATAGGGAAGAGAAAGAATTGTGAAGCTTTTGCTTGAGAAGGGGGCAGATATCAATACTCAAGGTGGTCAATATGGCAATGCTCTCCAGGCTGCTTCATATGAGGGAAGTGAAAGAATTGTGAAGCTTTTGCTTGAGAAAGGGGCAGATATCAATGCTCAAGGTGGTCAATATGGCAATGCTCTCCAGGCTGCTTTATATCAGGGAATTAAAAAAATTGTGAAGCTTTTGCTTGAGAATGGGGCAGATATCAATGCTCAAGGTGGTAAATATGGCAATGCTCTCCAGGCTGCTTCATATTGGGGGAGAGAAGGAATTCTGAAACTTTTGCTTGAGAAGGGGGCAGATATCAATACTCAAGGTGGTCAATATGGCAATGCTCTCCAGGCTGCTTCATATGAGGGAAGTGAAAAGATTGTGAAGCTTTTTCTTGAGAAGGGGGCAGATATCAATGCTCAAGGTGGCCAATATGGCAATGCTCTCCAAGCTGCTTCATGTGGGAGAAGTGAAAAAATTGTGAAGCTTTTTCTTGAGAAGGGGGCAGATATCAATGCTCAAGGTGGTCAATATGGTAATGCTCTCCAGGCTGCTTCATATATGGGAAGAGAAAGAATTATGAAGCTTTTGGTTGAGAAGGGGGCAGATATCAATGCTCAAGGTGGTCAATATGGCAATGCTCTCCAGGCTTCTTCATGTGGGAGAAGTGAAAAAATTGTGAAGCTTTTGCTTGAGAAGGGGGCAGATATCAATGCTCAAGGTGGTCAATATGGCAATGCTCTCCAGGCTGCTTCATATGAGGGAAGTGAAAAAATTGTGAAGCTTTTGCTTGAGAAAGGGGCAGATATCAATGCTCAAGGTGGTGAATATGGCAATGCTCTCCAGGCTGCTTCATATAGGGGAAGAGAAAGAATTGTGAAGCTTTTGCTTGAGGAGGGGGCAGATATCAATGCTCACAGTGGTCAATACGGCAATGCTCTCCAGGCTGCTTCATGTTGTGGAAGAGAAAGTATTGTGAAGCTTTTGCTTGAGCAAGGGGCAGATATCAACGCTCAAGGTGGTGAATATGGCAATGCTCTCCAGGCTGCTTCAGAAGCAAGGAACTGAAGAAATTGTGAAGCTTTTGCTTGAGGAGGGGGCAGATATCAATGCTCAAGGTGGTGAATATGGCAATGCTCTCCAGGCTGCTTCATGTTGTGGAAGAGACAGTATTGTGAAGCTTTTGCTTGAGAAAGGGGCAGATATCAATGCTCAAGGTGGTCAATATGGCAATGCTCTCCAGGCTGCTTCAGAGCAGGGAAGTGAAGAAATTGTGAAGCTTTTTCTTGAGAAGGGGGCAGATATCAATGCTCAAGGTGGCCAGTATGGCAATGCTCTCCAGGCTGCTTCATATAGGGGAAGAGAAAGAATTGTGAAGCTTTTTCTTGAGAAGGGGGCAGATATCAATGCTCAAGGTGGTCAATATGGCAATGCTCTCCAGGCTGCTTCATATGAGGGAAGTGAAGAAATTGTGAAGCTTCTGCTTGAGAAAGGGGCAGATATCAATGTTCAGGGTGGTGAATATGGCAATGCTCTCCAGGCTGCTTCATATGAGGGAAGTGAAGAAATTGTGAAGCTTTTTCTTGAGAAGGGCGCAGATGTCAATAATCAAGGTGGATATTTTGGCAATGCTCTTCAGGCTGCTTCATTTGAAGGAAAAATAAACATAGTGAAGCTTCTGGTTGAGAGGGGAGCAAATGTCAATATTGAAGGAGGCAAATATGGCACTGCTCTGCATGCAGCTTTTGTTGGCCAGTATAATAATTATGACTGTTATAAACTTGTGGAAATACTGCTTAATAATGGGGCAAATGTCAACCTCCGAGGTGGAAAATATGGCAGTCCCATTCAAGCTGCTGCTATTCAAGGCAAGCAGAAGATATTTGATTTTTTGGTACAAAGAGGAGCAAATGCAATAGACCCTCTTTTCACTATATTTCAGGAGGTTCCTAAAATCCCCTTTCCACTCATAGACAATGAACCAGTGGACCATCAGATATACTGCCCCCTCTTCTGGAATATGTAGTTTTGCCTGTGTTGTTCTATATACATGACTTAGAACTGAAAGAGTCTCCCCAAAAAATGCTTAAAAATTTTACCTTCTGATTTTCTGTTTGAAAGTTTAGTTACTTAAATACTCTTGTACATTCAGTATAACAAATGTCATGTATATCTCTTTGTCTTCAGTTGCAAAATGAAATCAATGTTTGATGTTAAACTTACTGATAGGTTATGATCAGTAAGTCTAAAAGCCTCCTCTGCAGTCCCACAATAAGCATTTATTGCCAGTCTACCCATTGTAAGTGTTCACTGATATACTGAGGTTGCACCATATGCTGTTCAAAGTGCACAAAAAATCAAGTACCCATCAACATATATGTAGTACCCATTGAAATATAAGTAGTACCCATCAACATATATATGTAGCACCTGTCAATGTTATATGTTACAGTCAGCTGCTCAAATTTCACTAGTTTTCTGAAATGGTAATAACTGTAATATTATGTGCTCTCATTGCTCTGTGCAACAGGACCTTCTGAGCATCCCTATGCCTCCATGGCTTGGTCTCCACAGCCCTGATCCTCATCACAGTGATCCCTTGAGCTCTCTACCAGTTTTATATGTATTTATCCTGTGCTTTTCCTTTATCCTCATCCATACTGATCACAAAGACTTGTCTCAACTTTCTTTCCTCCATCTTAATCCTTCCTCCTAAGACTTTCAGTATGTACTTTACCTTTTGCATATTCTTTCCTTTGTTTTGATCTTTTCTCATGCCTTTCAGTAGATCTCCTCATATATTTTTCAGGCACCCACCCCAGCCCTTACTTTGTTATCTTATTCCCACTTCATCTCTCATACATGCATGTAAATAGGTAGTAAATAGGCAGTCTATCTCTCAAAAAATCGACTTTCAGAGGTGTCTCTGTTTTAGGGCTCCCTCTCCACTCTCTGCCTACATCTTCATGTGAGCACGAACAGCTGGGTGTTTGCTCATTGAGCAATAGGGGCTGGAAAGCTGGCAGGCACCTAAGTGTGAGAATGCCATACTGCCAGCTCAGCACTTCTTTGCTGTCATCACTTGTTGCCTTCGCAAAGACTCTCCATTGTCTTCAAGCTCACTCAAAAAGATGTGTCGCTCTATGACTACAAGAAACACGACACCAGACTGACCTGCATCGAAGAGGACAACAACTTCAAGCTATGGAAAGAGCATAGGACCTACTCAGGTGTGTGTATCCTTCTCATAGTTTTCATTTGCCTTGCTGAATGAGGTTTCCATCCACAGCTTAGGAGTTTGCTGTCAATCTGGTGTGTATGATAGCACCTCTCATCATACTCCACTCTGATACCACTCTGTCACAGATGTTAAATCATGGCATCAAGCTGATGGCTGACTCACCAGTGACAATCTTGGGTCTTCATGCATGTTGTTGGGGTGTGTATACTGAACACACTTTATAAGAGACTACAGAAACATCAGGTATTGGTAGCTATAACCATTTGTACAGGAGTAATCATGAGTTGTAAAATGCATGGAAATTTGTAATCAGTGATCATCAGAGTAGCATGTTCTGTTTTCAAGATTTTTGAGAGAGATAATTCCATCATACAACCAGAGAACATAATTACTTTCAAGATCAAAACAAACTACATATTCCAGAAGAGTGGGCAGTGATAGTCAGCTGGTTCATTGTCCATAAGTGGAAGGGGAATTTTGGGGTCCTCTTGAGAGATAGTGAAAAGAGGATCTATCCCAGTTGCTCCTCTCTGTATCAGGAGGTCATATATTTGTTCCCTGCCTTTAATTGCAGCAGCCTGAATTGCACTGCCATATTTTCCACCCTGGGAATTAATATCTGCTCCATTATCAAGTAGTATTTCTATGAGTTTGACATAGTCATAGCCAAAAAACTCAAATTCTGCAACAGAAGCTGCTTGGAGAGCAGTGCCATATTTGTCTCCTTGAATATTGACATCTGCTCCCTTCTCAAGAAGAACCTTGACTATGTCTACTTTTCCTCCATATGAAGCAGCCTGGAGTCCATTGCCATATTCACCACCCTGAGCATTGACATCTGCCCCATTCTCAAGCAGAAGTTTCACTATGGCTGCATCTCCTCCATATGAAGCAGCCCAGAGTGCATTACCACATTTACCACCCTGAGCATTGACATCTGCCCCATTCTCAAGCAGGAGTTTGACTATATCTCCTTGTTCACAGTAAGCAGCAGCCTGCAGTGCATTGCCATATTCACCACCCTGAGAATTGACATCTGCCCCATTCTCAAGCAGAAGCTTGACTATGTCTAATCCTCGTCTATATGAAAGAGAAGCAGTGTGCAACGCATTGCCATATTCACCACCCTGAGCATTGACATCTGCCCCATTGTCAAGGAGAAGCTTCACCATGTCTACACTTCCTATCCATGTAGCAGCCTGGAGAGCAGTACCATATTCACCACCTTGAGCATTGATATCTGCCCCATTCTCAAGCAGAAGCTTGACTATATCTTTTTGTCCAAAGTATGTTGCAACTTGGAGAGCATTCCCATATTCACCACCCTTTGCACTGATATCTTCCCCTTTCTCTATCATTAACAATATCATAGTAGGCAAATTAGCCATGCTGGCATAATAAACTGGAAGAGCAGACCCTGCAGTAGGCTGAACATGATGATAAGTGGTTGACCTATTCATCCAGGCCAAGCAGGACTTATTTGTATCTGTGAGCAAATGCAAACATAGAGACTTGACTGGATCTTCCAATGCTTGTAAATTTCTAGCATGAGCTGTCCATCTCTGTTCAGCATAATCTGCCAAAGGGAATTCTGTTTGAGCTATAAATCCATCTTTGCCACAAACCATTGAGCAATGAATTCATGTGCCAGCTGATCATTTATCTGAAAAATCTTGGCTGAGCTTGCTCTGATTTCTTCTGAAACAATATACTCCAGTTGTAGGATATCTACCTTTTGACCATACCGGCCAGTCACTTCTTGGACCACAACTAATGTTGAGCTTATAATGTTGCACAATTCTTCTGTTTGTATGGGCTCAGGTTCATCCAAAGTTTGTTGCTCAAAATCAATGTGAAATATTTCTGGCAGCATTTCAATAGTCAACACATCATATCCGAATAAAAGCCATTTCAATATGGCCAGTGCATCCTCTTTATGTTCCTTTTTGATAGCATTCAATGCCTGCTCATAAGTTTCTTCTAAAGTTTTTGGTAGGCTTTTGAGGGCTTCCTGATGGCTCGCTGTGATCCTAGCTGCTGGAAATACCGAATTTGGCAATCTACCCATCGAATCCTTTGTAGTATTAATGATGAAACAAATTAAATCAGAAAACAATGCTTACTGTCCATGGGAACCATGCAACAGAACCTCTGTTACTTCATCTTTGATATTGCCAAACAATGCTCTGGATTGAAGTGATTGTTGAATATATATCTCTATATCTCCCTTCACAACTTCTTTGTTGAGAGATATCTCATAAGTACCAAGATTTATCCCAACATGATTAGCTGGATATCTGCAGCTGACAAAAATATGAATGTTGACATCTAGTCCCAGGAGTTGTTGGATAAATTCTGTAACTAAATACTGGTCTTGAATTTCACATTCATCAAATGCATCCATAAAGATGTACACAGATGACAATTTCTGCTTGAAAAGGTCTAACAAGGTAGCCTTTAGAGCATCAGCTGGCATTTGATCCCTTCCTGAGTTGTATCTCTCATACAGATACTTCAGCTGAGCCTGATTGAATTGAAGGCCCATATCCAGCATAAGAGAAGCAAGTATCCCTCTATAGGTCACCTTGGCTTTGCTCTGATCTCGAGTATCAAAATAAAAGTAGAGAACATGATGATTCTCAGCCTTAAGACTGGTAATAGCCTTAGTGCTAAAGAATTGGAATCAATGGATTTCTGTAAATTCCCTTTTGGAAGTCAGAATACTTACAGCAGGAAAGTCTTTCCACAACCAGCTAGAACAGGATCTGATTCAGGGAATTGATCTGCTTTAAATTAAGTCAAGCCTACCTTTGCCTTGAAGCCAGAGCAGGCCCCCATTTTCTTTCCATTTAATCAATCTAGACTCCTTGAGGAGCCACTCTCCAGTGCCTTCTGTCGTCTTGTCATATGCAGCAATGAAATTGATAGATGGATTAGGAGCATCAATCCATGACTGAATTGCTGGACCTTTAAGATAAGTAAAAGATATTTCAGACTGCAATCAACTCTTTGAGCAAACCTTACTGTCATTTGCATTGCGCATGATCTGGCTTATATTGATGTTTCCTCCTACAAATAACATGAATATGGACAGAGACAATTTTGTCAGATCAGAGAGCATGCTTACCTGCTTGAATAGTAGCATTGGAAAAATCTCTGTTATCATTGTAGACATTGTGGGAGTTGACAGTCTGACTATTGTCAGTATTGAATGCCTGGTACTGATTCCCATGGACATTGAGAGTATTGAGGCTATTTCTTCCTGTCGTAATACTCTGACAGTCTGAAAAAGAGTAAGCAACAAATGATTTGCTAACAGGTCATAAGCACATACCTAGTTCCATTGCTTTCTTTTATGGCAGCTCAATTCACTCAAATGTTTGTCAATGCACAACCAATTTGAAAAGTGTCTAAAGTCACATGAGTGTTTATGAAGCACAATGCAGCATAAGGTCTTGCGAGAGACCTGCTGACCTTGATGTAATACAGTTTGAATGCCTGAATAAGATCTTCAAGCACGATGCACAGCTTAGTCTTTAGGGCTCAATGGGGTGGTTGATGGCAAAGCGAGAAGTTTTGAAAAGTGTCCAAAGTCACATGAGCCTTTATAAGAAGCGCAACAAAGCATCAAAGATAATGTTTTGCGAAATACTAGCTGACCTACGTTGATAAGATTAAGAGCTCTCGTGCACAGTGAGCAAGAAATACCCTAGACCAACAAGACCCATAGTCCCTTTTCTAAACTGAGCTCCTTGACGGACAACTCTCGCACATGCACAACCAGAAATTTGACCCTTACCCGTTGTAGGAAGTCCTTCTATGGTCTGGAATTTCTACATGATGTCAGCTCTGGTGTGGTGGATACAATATCGCATGAAATGATGGTTCTGAGGTAGAACTGGATCCGGAGAGGTGAGAACTTTTTTTTTCATTTTCTCCTCATCGTCATCTTTCAGACTCTGCCTTCGTAGATAGCTTCGAGAGCTTCAGTAACGCCTTGAAAACTCCGATGGCTAGATAAGTCATAGATAATGATATATAATATGAAATTTACATCCGTGACTCAAGGAAGGTGCCTGATGGAAATCCTGGAGCACACGGTTCTGCGGTGGAAAGCAAAATCAATCAATGCAAGGCCTGACTTGATCTCGGCCATTGAAAGAATATATCATCACTAGCGCTCGTCAGTAGACTCAGATCCAGGGAGCTCAAACGATTATCGACGAAATCAAGGAGTGAACTTACAGTGATGATCAGCTCTTTGTAAAAAGGTTTTAAAATAAAACAAAAAAGAAACGATTACTATAAAAATCGTAATTGCCCACTTGCTAATGCATATGCCTCAACTTTCTTCCCAAATTTTATGCAGTGAGCTTAAACCCGTGCCGGTCCATTTCATAATAACATCGCACCATCACACAGTCATACATCCATGGATCATGACGAGTGGTATGGCTCCTAGTTATAGTCTATAGAGCTCTTCTTTTGAAAGTGCGACATGTTGTTTAATTAGAATGAATCCTTCGCTTACTACCTACTTAGACTGGCGAGTCCAAATGTGAGCCACATGTACAGTGCTTCCACGGATAAGTCAGAGTTGCGTTGCTACGCATTCTTGAAAGAGGTACAACGGTTAACTTAGCTTGAGGTGGTAATACACCCGTGAACGTTGATTCGGTGAAATCGACGACGACGATTATGCCTGTTCGCTAGTTCACTATGAAATAATACGCCTAGGTGACAGAAGACCTGAGTATAAGAGCTGATGCTAACGATCTTCAGCTCTCCAGACATCTTCCGAGAATCTCTCTCACTTCTCTCATTCTCTATCTTTCGGGTCTACAAGGGCGGGTCCCTGATACATCCGAACACTAGCACTTGAGCAGGTCTCGATTGCTACTGTTTCGTTCATTCTTTTCTGTCTACTCTACGCATCGTCACTCCGAATTTCCACCCCAGGTGCGTATCAGATATCAATATGCCAAGTTCTGACTGGCTTACCCTATGACCATCGTACAATCTCAGTTTACCACCAACTTCGTCCAATGTGTCCCACCACGAATCATCAAGACACGGATTCCGATCGGTCCTTCGAGTCTTGTACCTCGTCATGGCACTGGCCCTTCTCGTTGACGCCGCCCCTGTAAGTAGCTATAGCCTATTTCTAAGAAATGAAACACTGACTTCTGAACGATTGTTCCCTACTATGCGATGGGTTTAGGCTACCGCTGACACTGGCAAGACGCCTCCTGCCACGGGCGGGGTAAAGAACCAGGGACAGGGGCAGATACGAACAAGTCAGGAGGAGGTAAAGGATTTACCGACGGACAAATTGCTACACAGCCGGATCGTTTGCAGGACAACTATTCCTTGGCTATAGAACCGCCACAGCTGCCGGAGCTGCTGACTTTAATAACATTAATTTCGACTTCGACAAATACAAGTCTAAAGTCGATGGCAAGGCGAATTTGGGTCTGGCTATGTATCTGGTGGATAATCTGAAAACTGTGCGTATGGCTGTCAATCATACAGAAGGTACCTTGCTCATTCAGACTTACCAATACACACTTGAATTTCCCATTACTTATACAGACTTCAAATTGGGAAAAATGACAAGCTCTGCTATGGCTATGCAATCACTAATTTGGGATCAGGAAGAGGAGAAATGGATCATGAGAAGTTTGGGAGCATGACACCTAGTCGTGGTTTCTAGAACTAACCGTCGTGACTGTGATGTTGCTTTTTTTCATTGGAAATCCCAAATCCACTAGGTCCAGTTCACCCAACCCAAATACAAGGGCAACCCCGTCATTGCTGATTACGACCCCAAGACGGCACTTTCTCTCGAGAAAAATCGTTGGCAGGCGGTCGAGGAGACATAAAAACGTCTTCATCCCGGCACGCTCGAGTACACGATCGGCATGGGACCGGACAAAGTTTACCATTTTTCGCGTATCTCTAAATCAACCTCAGGTTCGATCAGTGTTGGAATTTAAGGCCTTATTAAGGGTCATTCGTGAAGCTAAGGCCTTAACTATTAATAAGGGTTTTTAAGTTAAGTATATTTAAGACTTAATAGCCCCTGTCAATTATCCATCAAAGTCATCACCTGAACCTGAAAGTTCTCCATCATCCAGTGGTTCATCTGAGTACTCTGCTGCCAGCAACTCCATCATGCGCACCTCGTCACTGTAAACTCGACGTTGAGGTCGAATGAAATCGTCTAACGGCTTGTTGACTGAGCCACCAAACAATTTTTCGAGTGTAATCGGTAACCAACATCGGCTCCTTGCTGGGGTTTCTGGTCCGGTATCCATCAAGTCGTCCTCAATATCGTTATCATCATCTCCATTTCCCGCCTCCTGTCTCATCCTCTCACGTAATTGTTCCTCTTCATCCACCTGATCAACCCACTTCTTGAATTCACGCCGCATCCATCACGAGAAGAGATATAACGAGGATTGTTCTGCTCAGGGTCGTTGGTCGTTGGATTGCTGATGTCTTCGAGTAGATCGTGGTACCGCGGGACTGCCAAGAGCCTATCTGCGCGATCATCAGAGTGATTGTGTCGCTTTTTACGGTCTTCGATGAGGTCATGTTTAAAATGGTCTGCGCGGATGCTTGCTTTAACCTAAATTAGAATGATCTCTGAGCTTAGATATCATCAAATCATGTAATAGGGGCCTTTCCTTGGTTAATTTTTCGAGCTTTGGGATCTTCAATCGATTGCGGAGCCAAGTTTTGAGCACTCTGAGGTTTGAGAATAAACGTTCATCACTTGCAGAATTGACAACGATTGACAGAATCAAAATGGAAAACTCCGCAAGCTCTGAAACTGCTGGGACCCCGAGATTTGATTCCCAGTACTGAATAGGATCCCCATCCTGTGAATAAAGTGAGAGATGTATGGGAAAATCTTTAGCTTAAGTACATACGAAAGTTTCGTAGATGAGCTCCTTGCTGTTCTTGAGGCCCTGGAACTCGCCGAGAATGACATATACTGAGCAAATGCCTTGGAAACCTTGGTGAGCTTTCGATCAAACTCTGTATGCTGAAGCTCCGGATCTATCTCAGGTGATTGCGGACGGGAGTTGACACGTTTGTATAGCTGTAGAAATTGTTTGATCAATACGCACTCAAAGATATACGTAGATAGATGGTACCTTCTTGAATGATTCCAACATTGTCCAAATTCCAACTTGCGCATTAGATCCAAACCTATCCAACCGCTCGAAAGGATTCAAGACCAGTGCAAACACCAATAACTCTTGCTCATATGATTTCCACCGCTTCTCCAACCGCTTTTTCATTGCTGATGCAAGCTTCGTGTCCGAATGACGACTGAAATGAATGTATAGACCCGCAAATGACAACAGAACTTGATCAGGGCGAACTGAATCACTTTGATTGATGTTTACTGCGTAACAGAGTGGCTCGATGTCATCAAGGACCTTTTGGAGACCATCCCAGAAATTGTCATCCAAGAGAAGATTGCAGTTAGCCAACGCAGTCTCCTTCATTTGAAGCCTTTTGTGTGTATTCCTCTCTGCACCGACCTGCGCCACAACAATATCGTCTCGGCGCAGGAAAGCTGCATGTCTCAAGGGCTCCTTGAGGACCTGGAGACAATCAAATGCACCAAAGTGGGTCGTCCAACGCATGAGATTTGCAGTTGTGTACGTCAACGGATCTTTACCAGGATTCTTCTCAATTTGAACCTCATCGAAGATCTCTCGGACCTTTGAATGGTTGAGAATCCATCCAATCAGTTCAGATGCATCCTCTGAGGTTTGTGCAGCCGTCTTGTTCTCCTTGAAATAATCTCCGAGAACAAGTTGGCACTGGTAAATTATATTAACAATCGCGCAAAGTGGCAAATGAATCATCGAGAGAACTTGATGAGCTGAACACGCTACCCCAAAGAGCCAAGGCCGATTCTTGATCAACATGACACGACCAGCACCACCACCTCCATCATCATCAGTGCAGAATGCCACAACTGTACAGCCATACGTAGACTCAGCTGTATCAATCATGTTTTCGTAAACCTGACAATAGGAAACTGCATCCTTCTTATCCTTGTTGGTCCTGCGAAG
This sequence comes from Tetrapyrgos nigripes, assembly GCA_013368315.1. Taxonomy (NCBI): domain Eukaryota; kingdom Fungi; phylum Basidiomycota; class Agaricomycetes; order Agaricales; family Campanellaceae; genus Tetrapyrgos; species Tetrapyrgos nigripes. The sequence goes on from JAACJM010000381.1 coordinate 37,376, forward strand.
CTCGACGAGGTAGGGCTGCAGAATACAAATTATCATGAGAACTTGAATGAAAATAATCAACTAACTTCGAATTTTGTGGAGACATTGACACTGGCAATATTGTTCGGGAAATATCCCTCCACCCATCAGTCCTTGAATGAGATCCATGAAGTTGTGAGTAGAAATAAGGAACATAATGGTGTAACAACTCACGACATGGTAACATTTTGTCCGGAAATGTTCTTCTTGATTTTGTCTTCAACCTTTCTGAATTGAGCATCGAGAATGGGTCCGCTCAATGCCTTGCGATCTGGAAGGACATCCTCAGCACGAGAACGGAACATCAGAAATAGTTTGATGACCTCAACGTCGTCAATCCAGCGGAACGGAAGATTTGCAGACTGAGTCGCACGACCAAATTGCTCTTTGATGGCAGCCTTCTGGTCATCTGAGAAAGGAATGTCGATTCCCTTTGGGAATGAAAGGGTTTTTTGGGTGTACGCTTTGACTTTCGAAAGCTTCTTCCGTTTTGGCGGGCGGTGCGTTGATGTGTCCTCGGCATCAGATGATTCGTCGTCCCCATCCGTACCATCATCTGCCCCTGTCTTTCCCTTCATTGACTCCTTTGCAGCTCTCACGGCAGTCTTCGAGGCATTGGGGCATTTGCGGGTACCATTTTTGCGGATAAGATGAGCGGACATCGCTTCCTTCGTACCATTGACACTAGAAACGTTCTCCAGGGCTATCAAGAATTAAAAAAACTATAGAGAATGAAGATATTTGCTTCGCACCGGCTTTGACCCATTCCGAACTAAGGTTTAATACTTCTTTCCCATCATCATCTAACTGTATAGCGGTTCCTTTGGGTCGGTGCTTCCAATACAACCGAGACACCATGCACGGTAATGCGAAGAATTGGACTTTTCTTTGGCCCGGTGAAAATACGGCCATAGAGGTCCACTAGGAGCAGGCATAGTCAGGAGGTAGAACGAACAAGCTGTGAGAGTGTCGTCCTCAACGTTGTTAATGCGATGAAATTTTTTTTCTGGCTGCTTACAAACATGATGATGTCATTCATGTTAAGGGCTAAGGCTTAATAAGGTCTGTTCTCGATGCTAAGTCTTAACTTAACTACATATTAAGCCTTAACTTAACTTAAGGGTTAAGCCTTAAGTCCAACACTGGGTTCGATTACAGGGAATCAATTGGCGATTCCGTGGCGTGACGTTAGAGGTTACGAGGCCTTTAGGCTGAGTTAATTTATGTCGTAGCGACCTCCCAGATCTTTTCCACGGTCCAAACTCCCACCCCTGTTCGTTGGCGCTCGTCAAGCGCTCATCTGGAATCACGGTCGAGACCCATGACATCGTTCATGGCTTCCTCGGACCAACGCGAGGCGAGTTTCCGCGTCTGCAGATTTCTATCCGGTATAGGTAAAGTTGCGGACACCCCTTGCGGACACCTTGCAGGGTTGCGGACACTCTGCAGATAGGATTGTAGAAACGCTGTATGAGACTGTATGTCCTATACCAATGTATATCTTACCTCAGAAACACTTTCAAAGTCTTTTATCTGATCTCCACAAAGTGTAAAAATCTTCGAAAAAGTGGGATAAGCACAGCCACAATTTTTTTCTGATATGTTTCCACAGATAATCTCTCTACAGGACACCAACAGAAGATCTCTACACCCCCGTGAGTCAATCTCATTGTGAAATTGCAATGCTGAAGACACTCAAAATTTTTCTCATGCATCTCAAGCGCTTTGAGGCTTGCTGCCAGCATTTGCACTTGTCAACTTTGAATATCAAATGATTGGCTACCATGATTGGTGGTATTATGCTCATGTCTTAGCATTTTTTCTGGAAGATATACACTGTAATAACTTCAAGATAATTTGTACTCATTGTAGTTTTAACATTTGCACTTGTCAACTTTGAATATCAAAACAATTGATGGTATTAGGGTCATGTCTTAGCATACTTCTACAAGATAATACATTGTAATAGCTTCAAGATAGTTTGTACTCATTGTAATTTTTGCTGTACACTTGCAACACCTTGTGGACACCTTGCGGACACCTTGTGAACACCTAAGAAAGCATATCTTACCTCAGAGACACTTTCAAAGTCTTGTATCTGATGTCCAACAAAGTGTAAAAATCTTCAAAAAGTGGGATAAGCACAGCCACAATTTTTTCCCCAATGTTTCCACAGATAATCTTTCTGCAGGATACCAAGAGAAGATTCCTACACCCGCACTAGTCAATCTCTCTGTGAAATTGCAACACTGAAGACACTCAAAATGTTTCTCATGCATCTCAAGTGCTTTGAGATGCTTGCTGCCAGCATTTGCACTTGTCAACTTTGAAAACAATTAATGGTATTAGGGTCATGTCTTAGCATGTTTCTACAAGATAATACATTGTAATAGCTTTATAATAATTTGTACTCATTGTAATTTCTGGGAATAGCCAATTTGTAAAGAAACTATTGTCTCTGCCTCCATGGTCTCTTAGATTGGTGTCCATCCTCTGTCTCTTCACTTCCCTTTTCTGCATTAAGTCTGCGCTTGGAATGTGTTGATTGATGTGGCTGGTGAGGTTCTGTTGGCTGTGTAGCAATTTTCACAAGTCTGAGACTTAGGTGCCTGCATGAAAGGCCATCATTCTTATTATTCATAGCAGGTGATAGGAATGTTTGCACTATCCTATAAACTAAGAGGAACAATGGTTTTGAGAAGGAATAAGTCCATAGCAATGAAAATATGGGTGTCTGCAGGGTGTCCACAAGGGGTGTCCGCAAATTTCTCATACCCGATTTCTATTGCCGGTCTCTATCCTTCTGACAACCGAAATGTCTAGACTCGGTCTGGACTGGGCCAAAGACCGTTTGACGTCAATACCCATGTCATAACTGTTCTTTTTACACCTTATTTGTCTCTTCATTTCTGCTCATGACGTTGACGAAAAGCTGTTGTCGCTCTCATCTTCTTCACCTTCATCTTCATTTTCTTTCTTGTCTCTTCAAGCACCTTTTTTACTTTTCCTTCTGCGCAGGGTTGCGTCTGGGATGAAATGTCAAGCATGTAGGTTACCAACGAGCGTGGATTACGCAGAAGGAGAAGGAAGGGGTCGACATTAGGTGTCAAGAAAGTGTGCTGACTTACTACTACCCTTGACTAATCTTTCGTTTAGAACGATATTCGTCTTGGCTCGTTGCATATCTCAGAATTAGAGAAGACGATATATGACCCGTCTCAGGTTTCTGTGATTGAAATGGTGTGTTTGCTGACCACTTTTTTTTGTATGAGCTTACACAAATGCTTTCTACAGGGCATCTCAGAAAAGTACAACAAATCACATTTCAAGCTCTCAAAGATCAAGTGTGTCCCTTGTCTTCTCGTCATAGCCGCTTCTGATGAACACATGCCTTTTTTCCCTGTCTCTCTAACTAACCCATCTAGTTCATCCTTCCTCTACTCGTACCAGGTGCCCTGAAGTATTTTGTCTCGTGTTATTCTCTATGCCCACCTCTACTTTTAGATGTCAAAGCTGTTAACATGCCTCAGTGAGGCTGTCAAAAAGTATCCAACGAAAACGGTCACTCCGTGAAAGTTAAGAATTCTCCATGGCCATGGCCATATCTAAAGTTTTGCTGAGGGCTCTCGCATTTTATGAAATTGTCTTTGGTGTCTTACATGATGTGGTTGTGAGTATTCATTCCTGTTGTTTTTCAGTAATTGTTGCAGTTCTGGTATTCTTGTCTCCACTTCGGTTGATTAATCTTTCTCTTTGTTCTTCTTTCCCTTTTGGGAGGATGAGAGCACGATGGTTGAGAGAAGGAAAGAGAAAGGGCGCTGAGCTGAGCGCCGTGCGTGACAGAGAGGGTTTGATGTTTACGGTGCCTGGACATTTTCTATGTACAACATTACCTATGGAGTTGTTTTCCCGTTTGTGGATGGACTGGTTGGATGTATGTTTGGAAGAATTGGTTGAGAATGAGCTCAGAGTAGTGAGAGGCGAGACGTGAGACATGAGAGTGTCTTAATCCTGATCTTCACCTGGGATTTGCATGGGACGTTGGACGTCAGATGTTAACGTTGGTTTTGTTTGCAGTGTGTGGTTGATTTTTGGATGTCTGTCTCAGTTTTCTCCTCTGTTTCTTTTTCTTTATGCAAATCTTTATTTCACTTATATCTTATTGCCGCTACTGTGTAGTTAATAAAATAACATAAGAATATATTGATATGAGGCCTCGTAACTTGCCATGCAAAGCAGTGGCCCTCTGCCCCAGTTATGTGTCTGTGTATTGTTACGAGCAAAATGATCCAAAGGCGCCCAAGATATCCTCCGCATTTAACCATCTGGATTTGATCAAGAAAGGAACCTGGAAGCCATTGGTGATAACAGATCCTCCTAGTAAATAGTTGTTCAACAATTGTTCAAACTTCAATTGTGAACGTATGTACAAGTTCCAAGTACTGATGAATTTATTGTTTCGGGTCTTGCAAAACAAGTATTCCAGTTTTGAGATCAATCACAAAGATACAGGGCAAGACAGTGACTCAGAGCGAAGAAAATGATATCAAGAGTACGCAAGGTTACCCCTAAATATGACTTGACTGAATCTTTCTGGCGTACTTAAGGCGGGCCCCTCAGTTACAAGTCCATAATTAGGACCATGTAGCTGAAGCCTAGAAAGAACGCTCTTGGCTAGTATGCAAGTAGTATATACGTAATACAAAATTACAAACGAATGAAACTTCCCAAAGGCAAAGGCAACTACATCAGTGAAAACGACACTATGTTCTGCTGCTGTTGCAAGCCCAGAACCGTTCCAAATAGGATATATCAGTGGTGGAACAGTGGCAGAACTGACCACTATCCATGCAATGCCATTGGAACTATTTCCAAGCACCAGAATGGTTCCCACTGTTGTATCAACTAGAACAGTTCTCGTCGTTCCACCTTATTCCAACGGCATTGGAACGATGATGCAAACATAGAGTTGCATCCCACATAGAACAGCGTTGAGGAAGAGGTATAATAGAGTGGGATACACTTACTGGTACCCACAATCCCTTTGAACCCAGTGGCATCTTTGGCGTTCTCATAGTAGACAATTAGACTAATCATATTAGTACTACTCTATCCATCCAGGTATCAATACACTGTTACGAGGCCCTTTAGGCCGAGTTAACTTATGTCGACCCCTCAATTGAGTCGCAAAGGTTCTCACAGGTTCTAACTTTTACACGCCACCACAGCGCTCCGAAGTACCCAAACTGACGCTCAATATGTCATAGCTCATTTCTGCCTTGTCGCCCACCAACCACGATGAGCTTCAGGCGTATTTACCTTCCCTCAGCAGTTGTCGCAAGTCCAACTGCCACTCTCTGAACCACTATGGGCTCCTCCACCCAACGTTCAAGGTGTCATTACAGAAGATATTAAGCTCTATCTAATTTTTTTAGTCAATTTTACAGTATTACTTACTTATACAATGGGCCTCGTAATTTGCCATGTGAAGCAGTGGCACCTTTCCCCAGTAGGTACAACACAGCAATAACACAGCATACTGGAAAACACATACACGAGAGCAAACGAGAGCAGCAATTACAATAATGCAAGTCCCAAGAAAAGTCCAAAGAGAGGATGCATGGCACTGAAGAGAGGGTACATGAGACTCGGAGGTGAACAGTATACACCCGAATGAAAGACTCACAGTTTCACAGTTTCCAAAGCGCACAAGCAAATACTGCCAGAGATAGCATCAGTCAGGCACTTTCATTGAGATATGAGCCTCACGAAAATGAGCTCAAAAATGCGAATTTGTGCATGTTTTTGACTTGCACCAACTTTTGCACAAACAGTAACTGGGGAAAGGGGCCACTGCTTTGCATGGCAAATTACGAGGCCTCTTTCCCTCCATAAAGTCTACTAATATCACAATATTCTTACATTAAGTATGTAATTGCTACTGTCAGAATATTATCAGAAAAATAAGTATGGTATTAAGCATAACAGTGGATGAAGAGCAGTGAACACTGATTGCAGTTTAAACAGACTGCACTTATCTGTGCACAATCATTGTGTGGTAATATTTTTCGAGACACATTTTGGCTTCCCTCAGGTATATAGTCTACGATTACCCACTGGCAACCAACTGGAGGGAACATTGGTAAAACTGGGTCTGGCTCCAGCAACATTAGGGCTTCGCACCGTCCAGTAATACTGGTACAGCCATAAATTTTACTGGCTCAGTACTGGTACGGTATACCCGTCCTCATATTCGTACTGGTTCATCTAGAAGCCTGTACAGTACTGGACGGGTACAGGTATGGCAGTAATACTGGTTACGGGGTCATGCTGCTGCGGCTGGAAGAAATACTACAAGTGACACACCTTTACTGACTTCGTGTTGTTTTTAAGACTTGTAGAACTGAACTGGAGGTCAGAAACTAGTGTTATGCACATCACCATAGCTCTCTGAAAGATTTTCACTTTGCCTTTGTGACTCACTGACATCTGAACAACAGCTCATCAGCATCTTTTTCATCAGGATTTGCGCAGATCAAGCGCAGATATACCCTTCGGGCTTGGATTTTTCACCTTGCTTTGACCACTTCATGTACAAGAATGACGAAAACTTGGCGAAAAGGACTAAAATTTAAGGAAAAGTCATTGCCGGGGCTTGACCGACCCATATACCGTACCAACCCGTATGGCGGCCATAAAGGAGAAGGTGATATACGGGTTATACCCGTACAGTACAGTCCCGTATTTTTTCTCCAAATCTTGCTATACGGTACAGGGTCGTATTTCCATACGGTTCCTGTATAACCGTATGGATACTGGTACAGTGCGAAGCCCTAAGCAACATGCATACGAGATGGGGAGAAGGAGGGCAAAGCGGAAAGAGAGAGAGTCAATGCTCAACTATTGACTACGGTCTGGACTATTTGGGTTTAGCCAATTGACACCAGTCAATCAGTAAGTAGATCAGGCCTTGCTGGAACATGCTGTTGCCTGATGGCATCTGGCTGCAGTTGGCTGTTTCCAGCCTTGCCATTCTGGCAGCAAGCACCCTGTAGGAATCTTTCCTCAGTTATCTGTTGACCACAGTATAGACCAGCATTGACAGAGTCCAGACTTTGGTTTGAACTGACAGGTATTAGTTAGTCTATGACCAACCCTGGTATTGTGCAGGTTGAAAAGTGCAGGAATCATGAGCAGAAGACTGGTGAAGGGACCTGGCACAGTGAGGAATGGGGAGAAGACAAGGACACGTTGGTTACAGCTGGTCCAAGAAAACCGTTTACGACGTCACGAGATTCTCGACCATCATGCCAGATGACTCCAAATGAGCACTTGACAAGCGCCAGCTAATAGGGGTGGGACTCGGAGTTTGAAACCATGAAAATAATTTCTAAGGTAAATTAAATGGACGGTGGAGAGGCAAGAATTACGAGGGCGTTGAGGCTGAAGAAGTAGGGTGGTGAGTGCAGGCAAACAGTGGATAGTATGACTATACTTCCGGAGAGAAAGCCGTGGACGCACCGTATCGCAGCAGGGCGCGGAGCATATTTGTCAGCCATTTTTGTGCATTCTTAAATGACAGATAGTTCACATGATTTTGGGTAAGATAAAATATGTCGTATTTACTGCTAAAAAACCGGGTCGCAAAAGCTCAAATTATGCGCTTAAGCTTTTCCGTGCTAAACTTTTTATTCATTCGTGACCAAAAAGGGAAGTAAATAGTATTCGAGTTTTGCTTTGTAAGAAAATGTGCAAAAGGTATGATCAATATTTGTGTGCCGGATTCCGGTGACTAAAATGAATTCACTGGGGCAGTGAAAAACACGAACTTAAATTACCAATTTTTCTCAACAGCCAGGCATACTCCATATGGAATATCGGCCTCAAATCAGTACTATATGGAGTAGGTCCGGTGCCGAGCAAAAAGGCATTTTCCTCCCATGTAGATGTTGTTTTCAACCGTTTGTATTCCCAAAATTGCCAATAATACACAGTTTTGATGTGGCTCGTCCCTCTGGATGCCTACTCCCCTACAGCTACATGATGAGCTACCAATGTATCTCTATCCCATCTTCTCAAACTCTCTTTGTTTTTGCATGGTGCCATTTCTCACAATTTGTGTTCACTGTTCTTGATACTCCGTGCTTAATTCACTCATGAGACACTCTTGGTAGCTACTACATACATAGCAGTCAATATAGGAATGAAAAAATTTGTCAATGATATATTGTCAAGGGAGATGGGCCTTGTAACTTGCCATGTGAAGCAGTGGCCCCTTTTCCCAGTTTGATGTATGGGGAGGTTTTATCCGGGTTTCAGCTCATTGGAAAGTGCACTCCATAGGGTACCAAATCCATCCAAGTCAGCTGCAAAGTTTGGGTCACAGTGCTCGGCACACTCCATAGCCATCTTGCTACTTCCTCCTCTCCAGGACACAGACTCTATTGTAAGTCATTTCCGAAAATTAACTTTTAGCTGAGAGCTCATCAATCATCATATCTCTCTCCCTTTTACATAACAGGATAGCTCCAGACACAATGTCAGCTTCCATCATCCAGTCAATCAAACCGGACCACCATCGTATTATACAGCCGCTAGATGCGATAACGCTGCCTGAGAGAAAATCAAGTTTGGCACCATCATGAATGGGTCCATTGATGTTGATGGCGGATGGATGAAATAGAGGTTCAGGAGCACCTGAGCTCAAAAAAAGCCGAGTCCATCAATCATGATGGTAGTACCCACAGGAACTTTCTACATTCACTTGGCATAAAAGAAGAGGCAGAGCCTCCAAGTGAGCTTTCCAACATTCCTTCATTTCCCAGACTTCTCTGTATGACAATGATCCACTGGTCTACTGGATCTCCACGTCTTCAATACCTTCTAATTATCAAACACATATTTCTTCACTGTTATTCCTATTTATGTATGTAACACTGAACATTGTTGTACAATAGCCTAGAAACATGTATATTGGTATTTAGAAAACATCTCACCTATTTTTCTGGACCTTTAACCAACCTTTAACAACTACAGTTCTAGACTCAGCAGACTGCAAATTCTCTGTCGGAGCTCAATCTGAGTGTCTGAGCCGAGTCTAATCAATTGAACTACTCATCCAACTGCACTGGTCCCCTTGTTATTCACAGACGTTCAAAGAGATTGCAGTGGTAGGGGTATAAATACCAATGAGCAATGCTCAGTGGAAGGACACTGAGATGGTGCTTTTTATTGCAAAAGGGACTAAGCCCAAGGCCTAGTAGGGATGCTGCTGACTAGACGAGAAACGTGAGTTGTTGTTGAGCCAGAGGTTCATGCACCGAGGCGATGGCTCATGGAGGGCCAGAGCGGTAATTACTGTTTTTTATTGGATACTTATACTTCGTACTTGCACCTGCCAGGCTCTCCTTGTTCTGTTTTCTCAAAATCTTGTCTTCAACTTGTCTCTTTCTATACCATGGATTCATGGATTTTTCCCTTTGCCAAGCAGTTCAAGTGACTTCCATCAAACCTTGCAGAAGAGACTGACTCAAGTCTAGCCTAAGCTCAATTTGCACTGGAAATATTGAAGAGGAAAAGTGACACTTATAAAGTAAACCATCAATGAGATTTCCATCAAGGGTCATCTGGGCTAGTCTCTTAGATACTCTCAGCATTGAAAGATGCATTTACATGTTTATTGAACGAGATAACAGATCAGGTGTGGCCCAGACCCTGCAAATGCATACTTACACCCACTTACACCTCCATGCGTGTGAGTCTGAAGTGGGGAAGCCAAGAAGTATTCACCAATGATGGCATGGTAAACAGAGGGTACTGACCAGTACTAGCATCAGTAACCAAAGTAAATCCCAAAGTACCACTGTCTACATAATTAGTCCTAACCCTCCTACTAGTGGCCTACTCCCTCGTTTGTCTATCTTCCTCCATTCACACTTCTGTATAACTAGGCAGAGTCCCCCTCTGCCCCTGTTTCATCCTAGTCAGGAGATAAGCATGAGCTATGGGAGGGGTTGGCACTGTCACCATCAAAGGATGGGGTGACGATGGAAAGGAATTCCTGTACAATGATACGAGTGTGTCAGATGAAGGAGCCGTCAGTCTCCAACGTGTTCAGTGCTTTCTGATGAGGAAGAAGACCACCATGGTGATCAGCGCAATGGCAACAATACCCCCAAATGCACCACCAACAATCACCCCCACTGGTTTTGAATGATCCCCTGAAAAATCCCACAAAGGTCCTCCAGGTGAGGCACTCGAAAATCCTCCCTGTTCTGCCGCCGTCAGAGAAGTAGCCAAAAAATAATCAAATGACAAGGGCATTCCATCCACTGTCCCATTATGTTTGACCACGAGTGTATGTTCCATCACAGGTGATAAGGAAGAAAGATTGAAAAATTGTTGTTTGGTAAATGCTTGTCCTGACTTGACTTTTAGGAACAACTGTAAAATTTTGGGGTCCTCATTATCAAGTTGATATGTGGTGGTATTGGAAGAGTTTCCAGAGAGGTCACCATACATCAGGATCCCAGTTCCTAACATATAGAAAAGGTGAAGGTAATCATCTGTATGAGTAGATGCTATCTATAAACATACCATTAAACTGCACCGTAACCACAGATCCAGAAGCCATCGTACTAAAATTCTGCCACCTGTCTGCCACCCAGACCCAAGTTCAAAGCCATGATTTTCTTCACTGGCAATCATCAGAGCCAACCCTGTCTCTGCATTCCCTATCTGCAACACACCTCAACCTCAGTCTCCATCTCAACCAGCCATTCCACCTCTGTCAAGCAATGCATCAGGAAGAGGCTCATACACCAAATAATCCAAATAAAAAGTTGAATTATTATCCAACAAAGTGACTTTTACCACCAACTCATGTTCCTCTGGAGCTACTAACCCCTCTGATACTACCGCTAGTAATAGCAGACTTGGCCATCTGACAAATGAGCTGATTATTCCCCAGAGTCGACTGTTGAATAGGCCAATTGATGCCTTCTACAAGTTTCTGTTGTCCATTGAGGAGACAATCTATTTTGACAAAACCACCACTGCCACTGTCACTGGAATCATCTTCTGTGCTGATGTTGTTGGGTATGACCAGTGTACCATATACAAGAACTAGACCAGCACCTGCATAATTATAAGTGGTTGCACTTGGCATTCAATTTTTCATTGAATTGTAAAATTTAAAGTCACAACGCACCATTAAACCAAAACAAAAACTCGGCATGAAGAGTGTTATTAAACACATCACCCACTGTACTAATCTTATCCAAACTATTTGCATATGTCACTGGTATGGTACCCCCAGAGGCAGTCATTCCATTTCCCTCTTGAATAGTTGATACGAGAGTCAGAGTCATCTACTAGGTTCCAAAATAAGGAGTGGCTCATGGAAGCTGACTGGTTGAAGTTTAGAAGATGGAGGGTTGACTCTTGAGACAGTGGAGATGAAGGCCAACAGAGAGAAATGACATGTGAAAGGGACAGGGATTTAAAATTCTTTTTAGTAGGTCCTCATATATACCAGGCATTCAAGGAACTTTGAAACATCAAGCCATATGAACCCTATACAGATGCAGGCATCAGAAATCTGCGAGTACATGTGGGTACTCATTACCCTTTGCTTATTCTGTAGAATCCTAGTTGATTAAGCCAATCACGGGAATACTCCTCACTTTCCACTACTCGTTCCTCGACCCCATCCAAAATCCATCTGACAAGTCATTCCACCCCAGACTGGTGAGACAACTCTGCATGTAACACTGGTACTTCCAAATTGAGAGCAGCCAACTGTTCGTTAGCTTCAGCCACAGTTTCCAAACTCCTTGAGCTAGCAGTAGAAGATGGAGGTTACAGCTAGTTCTTGGCTGCACATGTTGGGGTGAGTTCAAACTTTGCCGTCTAGATGAAAGACACTTTGTAGACTGAGAGGAGTGACAAGAATGGAGGAGAGGTATTGTACACTGAAGAGAGTAGCGGGGAGGGAACAGGTGTTGGTAAGATAGAGCAAGCGCAGAATGATGTGCAAGGAGCAGAGGGCTGCAAGGTTGGCATGGTGGATTGTTGGCATGGTGGGTTGAGGAGGTACCATCGGAACTATGGGCATAGTCCGACTGAGTTAGTATATGTAAGTGCAGTGTAGGCATATGTAGAAAAAGGATACACACACCAGACTACTGTTTCAGTTTCTCTCCGGTCATTTCTTCTAAGTATCTCTTCAAAGGTGATGGTTTCTAGCAGTTGAGGTCCTTGTTGAGCAATATATGTACTTTTCCCATTGGATCTGGTTTGCTTCTAGGAGCCATTTGAGGTGGGGAAACATGATGAGCAGGATGAGTCAACACACTGGCATGACATCATGGTTGTCGTAGTTGTCGATGTCAGCAGTTGTTGGACCTGGTCCAGACCAAGTCTAGACATTTCGGTTGTCAGTGTCAGGAATGATAGAGACTGACTTAGGGGTGACGACACGTCATACAGCCAGTTGAGTGGCAACAAAAAGGGGTGGGAGATTGAAGCTGTGACTAGTGTTGTAACGGTTCGACTATGGTCTGCTCTGACTCGGCTCGAAGCAGCTCTATTGCAATGGCTCTGGCTCAGCTCTGGAGTCGTTTTTCTTCAACTGGCTCCAGCTCTAGCTGCAAGAGTCACATCATTTTCGGATTGCAACCATGTGGTTACATTGTCATCTTGTCTTTCCTCCAAAGCAAACACAGACTGCTCACTGTTCTTCTTCAATGGCCCTTCTCTGCAGAAATCTTTCCAATTGGGATGCTGAGGAAGGGTCTGGCACTGCTATTGCAACAGCCGACGAGCTAAAGGACAGTGACGCAGTCTGATTCTTTCTATTCAGTCCATTTGCAATTACTAACACAGTCAGTCTAAGTATATATTAGGGAGTACATATGAGCAAACATGTCAGAACCTAGCCAATGAACTGAACTGAAATGAAAATCCCGCAGAAATCTTTTCTGACGTGTTGCTAATACTCCCTGTTGCTTTGTTTCTTTAGCTTTCTTATCTTGTACAAGGTTAGCAATGACGTAGAGCGAAAAAAAACCGGTAGTGAAAGGCAGGCTGTACTGGTAAAAAAAGTGGCAGGAAAGACGACTTGAGCTGGCTGTTAGAAGGTCTAGTTCGGGTAGAAAAGTCTAATTTATTCTGGGTAAAATATGCTATATATACTATACTGTAAATCAAATTAGAGATAGGAAAAATGGATGTCGCCAGGTATCTATGAGTCTGAGGATGCACATGTGTCAACACTATAGGAGAGTTGCTCGTCCAAGCAAGGACGATGGAGGTAACCGGTCGAGTGACGGTCAATGGAGTAAAGGAAGAAGGAGAAATACACACACGTGTTTGCCTCGTGTAGTATTATAGTAGAAACACAGAATAAGATTTGTCGTAGAACAGAAAGGGCTCGAAGTGGACTCAGGCTCGATGAAGACTTTGACTTGGACTCGGATATTGGTGGGCAGAAAAGTGCTTGATTTCCTGTACACTACACAAGTACTTATACTGAAAACCCCTTCCCGATGCCCTCAAGAAGATAAGACGCAATAAAACCTAAAGGAGAGAAAGATTTTTAAGGAACGATGTAAAAGGGAAATGACGCAGATTGGAATAGGATAAGGGGAAGATCGCAATTTAAGGAGAAGACAGATAGGGGGTAGTTATAAATATAGATCAAACTAGAAGTACTTATCGACGTGAAAGTGTCCATGTTCTTTTTGAGAACAAATTGGAGTCGCCCTTCACTGCGAAACTCATCATCCTCTGTGTCAGTTGACCATCAGGCGTTATACGACGCGCAATAGGGGAGCCCCAACCCTCAGTACTTGCTCAAGGCACTGGCACGAAGGATGGGACGGACAGAGAGAAATCGGAGTTGATGACAGGTGTCAGGCTAGCCAGAAGGAGAAAGGAAAATCGGTAAGAAGAGTCGGTAGGCGCCAAAAGTGGTAAACCAAATAAGTATGTAGGGAAAGCAGATTTTGAACGAGGAAACGGAAGTATGAGTCGAAGATCAAGGAATGAGGAAATCTATCGGTAGGCCATGTGGCACTACCACAGTGGGATAAAGAAAATAGAGTCCGACCCCGGGCTCTCAATCTGAATAAGAAAAACACGGATTCATCGGAAAGGAAACAGGGTCAAGAAATAATGGGGGAACAGGTAGAATTGGAACACCAAAAGGATTGTTGTGAGTATAATAGTCGTAAGGGTGAAAAGATAAATAATCTTCAAGACGAGAACAAAGAGGAAGGACAACGGGCACCGGGAATCTCTTCAACCAAAGCAACCGAACTCGCCTATCAAAGTCATTGAACCAATAGTACTTTCGCCTTTGTTTGCTGAAGGACTTTCCAACGGAACTCGAAAAACGACAAGTCCCAAGTGCGAAAGTTCAGGAGACTCGATTTCGTGACCTCTCTTCCCTCTCCATCTACTTCTACAGCTCCGAACCACCACCCGACTACTTCCTTCTCCAGTCCTAACCGTTCTCTGCTAACCATCTTCCCACTCCCTCTCTCAAACAAAAACCCCATCCTCTCATCGTAATAGAAACACCTCGCCCATTGCTCAAACACCGCCACCGTAAAAGGTCCAACACCACTGTTCCGGTATCTGATCGGAATCACCAATTTCCCCTCTGCTTTCCCAATGAAGTAATTCTCAAACTTGTTCAAACACAACTCTGAATCCCTAACCCACAATGTCGTCACATTCGGAAAAGACTGACCCACTCTGCCTTTCCTCCCAGACCCCTTCTACTCGAATAACCGTGTCGAAATTGTAAGGCGCGGCCAGATCGAATCTTGAATGTCTTGCTCTTGGTCTGGGATCGACATAACGGAACGGTTCTCCATCATCAAATAGTCGGTCGTCGAATCGTTCCACCTTGCTTCCCCTAAGAAGCATCACGTAGTCGTTGTACGAGTGGAAGTCAAACATATTGGGTCGAGGATGTAGAACCGCATAGTTAACCCAAGTAACGATCTGATGAAATGGGGATAGCTGAACGTTGATATGATAAGGACCACCTGCAATCAAAGATAGTTCAGTATGTTCAGGAAAGGTAGCAGGAGAAGAAAGATTGATGGTCGAGTTGACGACTGTGTAAACTGGTGGTTCAATGTAAGGCCAAACT
Organism: Tetrapyrgos nigripes; assembly: GCA_013368315.1. Lineage (NCBI taxonomy): Eukaryota > Fungi > Basidiomycota > Agaricomycetes > Agaricales > Campanellaceae > Tetrapyrgos > Tetrapyrgos nigripes. Next base: position 52,557 of record JAACJM010000381.1, read on the forward strand.
CCGACACTATCACGGAATACTTGATCCATCAAGAATGGAAGTGAACCCAGTCTGTAAACAGGGCGTGGAGTCACCAACGAATAGTCCACTGGATGATGAGTCATATAGTAGGAAGAAAAAGAGACGGGCTTAGGAGGGGGGTAAGAGAAAGAGATAATTGGTAAAATGGAATCAGGAGAAGACGAAATTGAAACTTTAACAATACGAGGCAGAAGAAAAGATACACCATCGCCATTATCTCCAGTGCACGAGTACAAGATATCATCTGAAAAAGAATTAACAATTCGACTACCAAAAGGAAGAATAATTTCTTGAAACTCCAGAGTCTGGTCATTTCCACCCTCCTCAGGCTCTCGTAAAGATGGAAGAGAATCATCAGAGGACGAAAGAGGCGTAAGTGGAGTAGATGGTCGATCGGAATCATTCAAAGAATAACGATTAAGATAAAAAGCAGAATGATCAAGACCAGAGCCAGCATGAAGAATAGAAATAAAATGCATAATACGAAGCCAAAAGTGACGGATAAAAGGAGCATACGCGTTATTCTCTGTAGCTTCAATCTCGGGAAGCTCAGAATTAGTAACGTTGAACTCGAGGGTCGAGCCGTCGACATTGAAGAGAGCTTGGGCTCGATCTGGGTTGGAAGCAGAGTAAGTTACAGCAGCAAAAATGCGAGGGGCGGGTCCTTGAAGGATTTGAGACATGGGATGTAAGAGAAAGAAAGCACAAATAAATCGAACGAAGGATTTGGGTATAAGTAGAAATGTGGCTGATGACAAATCAGGCACCGGGGATAGTCATAAAAGGCAAGAGACACGCGTGCACTCAGCTGTCCTGTCCGTAGAGTCTTCTAAGCTTGAGAAGTATTCTTGGATATTCTTCTGGGCTAGATCTAGACGATACAAAGAATTAACACTTTTAGGAATCTGAGAAGGAACCGTTGGAATGGTCGTCCTCAACGTCTGGTTGTCTGGCCTGAAGAAGAAAAGCCTGAGTCTGCGAACGTTTACCGATGTCTTCAAGACTGTGCCGTCTAATTCTTGTAATTGGTAGGCGTCGTTACCCTTCTTTGAATGAATTACATATGGACCTGAATAAGTCCAATGCGCCTTATCGCCAAGGAGGTTATCCAGTTGAGACTCTCATAACCAGACATACATTCCAGGCTCAAAATCCGAAAAGTCGAACTTGAAGTGATGCTTCTTGGCATGATTCTCGATCGATTGCTTTCTTGACTCTTGCAATTCAATAGTTGCTTGTTCCAGATCCGGGTCTCGGCGCTGTAACTGCAAAATCCTCAAAGACAACAAATCGACTGTAGTGCGTACCTTGTTCCATTCCAAGGTTTGCCACGTAGCTTCCAATATGTCGAACGAAAGCACGGGATGAATCCCATACAACAAGTAGTAAGGCGAGAAGCCTGTAGCTCGACTGGTTGTGATCCTTATCACAAACAGGCCTGCATCAAGATAATTCGGCCATAAGCCCGGTGAATCTCCTACGGTCTTCATTACCGCTTCCACCAAGGGCCGATGACCCCTCTCCACCACCGCGTTCCCCTCGGGGTGATAAGGAGTAGAAATGATAACCTCGCACCTGTATTGCGTCCTTAACAGGTGTTGTACTTCCTTTTTGAATTCGGAGCCACCATCTATAGTAATTAGTGGAATGCATCCGAAACGACAAATCAAACATTCATAGATAAACTTAGCTACACTCGCCGCTGTAAGAGCTTGAAGGGTGCGAGCCTCGGGCCACAATATCATTGGTTCGATAGCATGGATGATGTAGTGCAAACCGCGAACTCCTTTCGGCATGTGAATCGTGTCCAAGTGGAAGTGGCGGAGTAAAGGAGCTTGCCACAACTCGTTATAGGGAATGATCGGGAGGTTCTTGATGCTCTTTTGACATTCCAAACAGGATTTCGCGAAGTATGCAACCGAATCGTACATATTTGGCCAGTAAAATCTATCCACCAAGTGATGATAAGTAGCGTCACGTCCACGATGACCGCATTCATTATGGGCCATCGCAATGAGTTTGTCTCGTCGAGCCTTGAGCTCTATAACCTTTCGAGGAATCCTCCCGGAGTTCCTTTTAGGTAACAACCACAACGTATCATTCTGAAGGGTAAAACAAGATACTCTTTTGAGAAAGCGCACCTTCTCTTTTTGTGTTTCGTATTTTGAGGGTATGACTTCGGTTGATAAGTAGTTCCTGAACTCAATCCACATATCTTGTTCTTCATTGTCGGATACATGATGGACGTGGACGGAATATTCAGACTGATTGGATCTGGGGAGTATAGCAAATTCAGTAATCACCAATGAGACTTCTTCGTCTCCAAGAGATACAACTACGGCTTCTTCCGACTCGACTCTTTCCAAAACAGATGGGGTATGGATAATGGATGATTGGAATCGCAAAGCAGAAGTCATCAGAAGAGAATATGGTTCAGAAGGCATTAAAGATTGGGAAATGGATAAAGAATCAAAAATGTTCGATCGTGAAGTCGCTTCGTCCACTACAATCGGATAGGAGTACAAATGAGGAGAACTCGAGGCGGATAATTTAATAAACAGAGAGTCAAATAAGAACTTAACGTCTTCGTGAGGCATTAGCGTACAATGTTCAAAGTACGCATCCAAAAATGGTGCTTGCGATGTTTCGACTTCTTCTCCAGGGGCTAGTTTTCTTCTCGAAAGCCCATCTTCAGCTTTGAAGGATTTTGCGGGTACATGTTGAAGTTCAAAAGTAAATAATCGACACCATGACACCCAACGGAGCATAGGCGCATTAGGTACATCATCCGGTTCTTTCAGCATCTTAGCAAGGGATTTCACATCATATTCCAAACGGAAATGGATGCCCCATACACGATGCCTGAGATCCTTCAGAGCCCTGAACACTCCATATACTTCTGTTTTCGGCTGACCATAGTTCTGCTCCGTCTTGTTGAACGTGCAAGAACCAAAGATGGCAGGGTGTTTCACCTTGTCTGAGACTTGGTAAACCACCCATCCAGCTCCTTCCCATGAGGAATCGACTCCGACTATGACTAGTCCTTCATCAGATTCTCGTGGGGGCCTAGTGATCTTGAGTGCCGCAGGATAGTCGATCTTTACGAGAACGGGAGGGTGAGTAATCCTATGTTTTAACAACTCGAAAGCTTCTAACGCCTCGGTTGATAAGAAAAATTCGGTGTCAGTGCGCAAAAGGAGAGTAAGAGGTTTAGTTATAAGGGCAAAACCCTTAATCCATCGTCTTCCTACTCCCGCTGTTCCAAGAAATCCTCTAACACCCGAAACGTCTTCGGGAACTGGCCAATCCAAGACCTTTTGAATAAGTGATGGTTCCATAATCCATCCTCCAACGCCACTACAGATCCAACAATCTTCAATCTGTCCGTCATAAGTACTGCTTTCGTCCCTGATGCAGTGATCCCAGCTTCTATCAACGCCGCCAACAACAAATCCAACCTCTGTATATATTCAAAGACGAATCTTTGAATGTCTGGATTACCCAAGATAGCTTCTCCATCATATCTCGAAGGAGGACTAAAAAGTCCACAATCATCCACGAAATTCTTTGCAAAATCTTGAACCGAAAGTAAAGCATGTTGTACGCACCTTTGAAACTCTTGAACTGAGTTTGTATAACCTTGGACGAGGGTACATTGTTGTCTTGCCCCTATTTCAGTATGAAACGCTTGAAGAGGCCTAGAATTAACATCAACCCATCTCGCATCAAACCCTGAGAACAAATCGAGTAACCCATAAAGGGAATACCCAACAAAGCTCTCAGCAAAGTCGTTCACGTTAGGGGGAAGGGATGAATCCTGAATAGAAACCGCATTAAGTTCTTCAAGGTTAACTATGAGTCTCACACCTTTCTTTTTGGCTACGGCGAACATTGAGGACCGATACGATGAGGTCGTAGGCTCAAATCTCCCAGCTTCCTCCTCGGCATGTATTTGCTGAATTACTTGCTCACGAATCGCCAAGGGGACCTTGATCGCTGGGCGTTGCCAGGGCGTATGTTCGATGGTAAAGAGTTCATAGTCATTGTAATACTTTCTGGAGAATGAACCCTTTTCGGCGTATACAAATGCAAAGGCTTGTTCCCTCTTGACAACTACATAACATAATAAGTTTATTTCGTCAAGTGAGTACGCACTTTTGTCAATCTTATCCAGCATTTCCGTTAGGCGTTCTTTTGTTACCCGATCACCAAATGTGAGTTGTTGGTAAGGAGCCGGGTTGATGGGAAGATCCAAAGGTAATGGCGGAGGGATCGGTTTGTACTGTTGAGTGTCGGGCTTTGGCATGTACATAGGTACAGGTCGATATTTTCGATGGACGGGTTTGTACCATCATTTTGCGAGGTTGATGTCGTAAATAGGGGCAAAGGCTCGGTCAGTCCAAAAAGTAGAGACAATAGAATTAGGAGAAGAATTTGTAGAATAAGCATAATCATGAAGAAAGGAATCGAAAGAAGGAGGAGGGATGACACAAAAAGAGATTCAAAGTCAGAGTACTCATCGTTCCCCATAAGGGCTTCTAAGGATCTTCCGAGTGTAGCAGGAGACAAGTGGAAGACCTGATGACTCGGCTCCTTCATCAAAAATCCTCGGAATACGGAACTTCCGAGTAGTCTTCTATCTTGGATGAGTGCGCACATTGGTCGATGCTCAAGGCATTCCTTTTATCATTGGGGTCAGTAACAACGATACCAACTGAGGGCGGACCTTTCTTAATTCCTTCTTTCCAAAGGAATAGTTTCGCTTTCCCTGTGCGACTGCCATAGTCGAGTCTTGCTGCAAAATGATGGAGGAAAGGTTGACCTAATATGATATCTTGCCTGTCTAGATCATTATTAGCGACGAAAATGTGATGCGGAAACTCATGTTTCCCAATCATCAATGGTGCATCTGTGACCACTCCTTTGAGAGGCTCGGCGTTACCATGCACTCCTCGCAGAGACCACCTAGTCCCTTCGTAGTCAACAGGAAGTCCCAACATCTCTGGGATCTCTCTACTCATCAAGTTTAGTTCTGATCCTGAATCAATCATCGCCATGAAAGTCTTTCCGCCTATTGTCACCTCCATCTTCCCAGTGCTCATTCCATAAAACTTCTCTTTATCCACAACCACAGCATTGGAATAGTGTATCAAGAAGTCTTCTAACCCTTCCTCTGGGTTTCCAACAAACAACGTAGAGGGAAAAGAAGCAGAAGCAGAGTACTCAGCTGATTTGGTGAGATATTCCCGTTTTGTCCTGGTGGAATCAGCAACAAGCTTCTGAAACGCCGGGCTAATTCCGACGATCTGTCCAAGAGGTAAAGAGACCTGTTGACTCATAATCACGTCATAAATCTTCCGAAGTTCAGCTTTTTCGGAGAGAGTAGAAGTGAAATGGTACGCGGACCTTTAGCCGAAGGAGCATCCTTCATAGGTACATCCTTATCTTTTCCTTTATTCTTTAAGTCTCATTGTCCATCTTGACGATTGATCAGATTGGTCGGTGGAGGAATATCGACGTTGCGTTTCGGAGGGCTTTGAGGAGGTTGTCTCATCTGTTGATTCTGGACTGGTAGATTAACTTGAGGAGGATTTGGTTGTTGGGCCACTGTCGGAGGTTGTT
>JAACJM010000382.1:0-58465 GCA_013368315.1 Tetrapyrgos nigripes
ATGTATTTGCTGCTCATGGTGAACTATTTCACGCTTCAGTCAGGTATATACCAGGCCGTACGCGCAGTTCTTGATGATTGATATTAATAAAATCCGCGGGAACAGCTTTCATGTGACTTGTTCCTAATTCTTCGTTGTTCTCCGCGGTTCCATAGCGTTCTAATTGGAAAAAAAATAGATATATATATACCAATCCGCCCCATCTCAGACTTCGTTCATCACCATCCACCATGACACTTGTTGATTACCTTCGTCAAGCTGCTGATGCTGATGCTATCTTTGTTTCTCTTCCAACTGAGAGTTTGTCTCAACATTTGGAACGACTGCCTGTTCTGGACCTTTGTCAAATACAACGTCGAATCGATCGCTATGCGCCCAATAAACAACCGAAACATTCGTGAGCTGAACAGATTGCTAGATTTGTTGTTGACAATTTCTCTATCAGTAATACCGAATCACTGCTTCTCTTCACCTACTTAGTTAACTTTGTCATTCTTTTTCATTTTTTTCCCCAAGGTTGTCGACTTGTAATTGTAAACTTGTAACACTACTCGTTTCTCTTCCTCATCTATCTTCTGCTTCTCGTAAACCTGTAACAATACTTATTTCTGTGATGAATGTCTGTACAACTACTTTGTTATATAACATATCTGTGAATAGTATGAGTCTGCCTAAACTACTTATCTGGAGTCGGGGTGGCGCACCTGTGCGCCGTCCCCGACTCCGACCGAAGGGAGGAGAGGGAGTGTCCAACCGAGTGGAGCTGCCGTCACTGAGCGGAGTTTGAATCTCGCTGGAGATCTCCGGGGGATGTCACTTCTTCTAATAAATCGTTCTATGCATATGCCTTTCCCACAAACTTTCGGGAAACAGCAGGTACTTATCGTCTGCTTCGCAGTGATATACTTTGCGATTTAGTGATAACTCGTTCATCTGCGTTTTGAGAGGACGTGGTCTTGTGCTCGCTCTTGGGTCGAATCTACACCCGAGTCCCGACACTTGGTGAGACATCAAGGTCACCTGCATTCCATCCTTCTCCGTCTTTCTCCGTGGTTTTGTAGCCTCTTCCCCAACTCCGATTATTTCACTTCAGTAGATTGTACAAAACAGTCATTGTACTTTGCAAGTAGTCTGGTAGAGACAGAGCTAGATGAATACAAGTACAGTTAATGTCAAGAATAGAATTACAACATCAGCAGAGTGTAGAGTAAGGTGCAGGGCGAGAAAAAATTTAGATTAGTGGCAACAAGAAGCGAAGAATAGAACCACATCAACAAAAGAATATAATTACAGGGTAAGGACGTAGAAGAGATAACAGGACTTGAACAGGACAGTCATTAGGTAGAAGCAAGCTCAGCTTTTTTGGTATCATTTGCGCCGGGGTTTGCAGACCCTTATAGGGGCGACTTGCTGTTTGATCTACTGAAATTTGGATATCAGTGGGCCAACAGTGGGCTGATTAAATGGTATGTGCAATCTGTGCATGTCTTGCGTCTCCATGGTTCGCTCAATAAAGATCAACCGCGTGTACTCCACCTCCACGGTAATGGCTTGCGCATTTGAATCAAACACCGTTTCAAGTTTCAACAGCTAACGTTTTACCTCGGACCCCCAACGATCTCAATAATATGATCAGTGTACTCTTTGTGGGTCCCAAAAAACTGACGAATGAAGCAGTTAATAGCGTGTAAATCGGTTATTTGGACACTTTTAAATTTCTTTTCCTGCACAACCGTTTACCATTTATATCAGGAACTTCCTCCCTGTGCTGCTATTTCAGACGACGCTCAACCTATTTTCGACTAAGAATTCTCATGCTTTTCCAACCAATCAGAATCAGTTGGAAGCTTATTCCGAGTGGTCTTCTGGTTCACTTTATCTGTAACAATAATTTCGTTATATAACATCACAATGAATAAAGCGACATCTACCTATTACTGTACCTGGAGTTGGGGGTGGCGCACCTGTGCGCCGTTGAATTGGAGTAGGGATTGGCATCCCTCCTCCGGGTTCAGGCTTAGGGTTAGGGTTAGGCGAGAGTCTAGAGCAGAGTTCCTATGTAGTATATACATACGGTTTCCTCGTGTTGTTAGTAGTCAGACCTATGCCAGCATGTTCCTCTTAGGCATTCCTCTCTGGAGCAGCCCCAGGCTACTCCAACGTTTGCGGCAGTCGGGACATACTCGATTGAGCCTGGTGGGCATACCGCTGCATTTGTGGTGTGCTTCAAATTCTGAAAGAACAGTAAGCCTACTGAAGAAACATAAAATTATAAATCTCATATCTGAATAATGTAGATAAGCAATCAGGCAAATACTCTACCTATTTAAGAGCCATAAAATATGAATCTGTAGAGCATTATCAGCCTTTGAAGTATCGAGAGACAATGAGCCATGCTTACCTCTATCCGAATAACACAGATTGTCAAGGTTGTCGTTACACTTGATAACCACCCAAGTCACACAATACGAGAAAGCCGGTTACAAGAGAATAGATTGATCCAGAAAGATAGAGAGGTAGAGAGATAGAGAGAAAGTAAGCTGACTAGGCTCTACACTGCGTAGTAAAAGTACAGAGTGGAGACGAAGTGAACGAACTAAGGGATAGGTTACAAGAATCACAGGTATATAAGTAAAATATGAACAGATGGGAAAAGGTAAGTAATAATAGACTGTATCATGTGGAAATGTCAAGGCGAGAGAATAGTAAGTCAGATATGGATAGATGAAAGTACTGGATCATGCGGAGTGATTGACAGTGAGAATGTCCATGGAGATAAGAATCGGAGGAGATAAGAGTGTGAGTCATAGATCTAGAGAGATGGTAACTATAGACGATGATGAGAAATGGTTGATATTTATGGGGTTAGAGTGGGAAGTAAATAGCAGAGGGAAAAGAATGGAAAGGGAATGAATAGGCGGGGAGCGATTCATGACATAGATAGAGGTAGTAGCGGTTCAGTCTCTGAATTTATATCATACCGTGCTTGATCATCAGTAGTGAAGTATCATGTCGATATGAGTATCAGTTTGACAGGTTTTAATAATTTAAGAAACAAATTAGACGGCGGGTATATAAAACAAAAGGTGATCCACACACACAAAAACCACAACTCAGCAAATGCTTGATTCCATGGATTTGGAAGAACAAGAACAATAAGCTCATGAGAAAAGGATGGATTGGGCAATGCTAGTTGATGAAGAAGAGGAGGAAGATGTTCGGCAAATGCTTGAAGCCCATAATATGACTATTTCCAAACCAGACAATGAATTTGTTCCAAAAACATTCAAAGAAGCAAAGGAAAGACAGGATCTTTGGAGTGGACCAATGGAGAAAGAGATTGGGAAGATGGAAACGAGAAAGGCTTGGATGCCAATGGATAAGCCAGATGATGTGAAAGAAATTGGAGTGAAGTGGTTGTTACACATTGAAGAGGGACAGTGATGGAAAAAATTATTGAGAGAAGGGCTAGATTGGTCGTGAAAGGGTACATGCAGGAGAAAAAGAGTTCACTATTGGGATATTTGGGCAATGGTTGCGAGGTACGAGTCTTTCAGGATGATTATTGCAATTGCCACATACCTAGGCCTTACCTTATGGTCAGGCAACTTTGCGTCTGTATACCTCAACGCCAAACCTCAAGGAAGAAATTTATTTGGCTCTCCCTCCTGGATTCGAAAGTTGATACTCCTTGCAAAAGGGAAATCAAACTGTCCTATTGATGAACATCAACATCTACAGTACAATAGATGCAGGAAATAACTGGTTCCATCTCCTCGACAAATTGTACAGGACTGTTGGACATTACCCCATCTCTGCAGATCATGTGTACGACTCCAACAGACTTCTACAGGAGCCACCATCACAGCCACTTATATACCAACAATGTGCTAGAAGCCTCAACAAGTAGGGAGGAAATTGAAAAGACAGTTGAAGGAATAAAGGGAATGTTTGAGTTCAAGTTCTTTGGGGAACCAGACTTAGTGTTGGGAATGACGGTGAGGGTGAACAAGGAGAAGGGAACAATAGCTATCAACCAAAGGATACTCATAGAGATGCTGAAGAAGTTCAAGATGTTTGATTGCGCCCCTAAATATACCCCTATTCCTCCTGGACTTGACAGAGTCTCCGAATTCTACAAAGCTCAGCTTACTCCCATTACTCCTGCCAACAATTCTTTATGCACGACAAGGATTATCTCAGTCTTCTTGGATCCTTAAACCACATTGCACTAGGAGCACGTCTGGATAGGGCATACTCTATCACATTACTGCAATGCTACTCTAATGACCTGAGGCCTATTTATTGGAAGACTCAACACGTTCTCGTGTATCTCAAGGCGACTTCTTATTATTCAATCATTTATCACTGACAAAAGGACAGAGAACCAGAGAAGCTGATTCCAAGGGGTTATGCTGACACATCACATGCTGACATCAAATATGAAAACAGATTAGCCACAAGAAAATCAACAATGGGATACATATTCTCATTAGCATGGGAGCAGTCAGCTGGAGTTCAGCAAAAGCAGCGAGTAGTGGCTTTATCAACAACGGAAGCTGAGTATCTAAAGCAGGCAATATAGATACACAAATTTCTTTTGGATGTTAACTCTGGACAATCTTTTCCTTATTCCATCTTCGTTGACAACATGAGCACTCTTGCTTTAACAGAGGAAACAACAAAGCATGCCTGAATGAAGCACTTTGACACTAACTGGGCATGGATTTGAGATTGCATCTGCGAGAAGGAGCTCAAATTCGAGTATATTCCAACTTCTGAAAATGTTGCAGATATCATGACAAAGCCACTGACTCGCCCAAAGGTCAAACACTTTGTAAAGGTTATTGGGTTGAAGGGGATGTAGGACTTCAGGAGGAGTGTTGAAGATTAGGGAATTCCTATATCCATGGACACTGTAGATAGCCACACAGACTTTAGTTATGTACAGACCAGTAGTTACACACGGACCCTTTTACCGTACTCCTCCTTATTCTCTTACTTCCGCCTTTTGTTTTATATACCCGTCGTCTAATTTGTTTCTTAAATTATTAAAACCTGTCGAACTGATACTCGTATCAACATGATACTTCACTACCGATGATCAAGCATGGTATGATATAAATTCAGAGACTGAACCGCTACTACCTCTATCTATGTTATTCGGATAGAGGTAAGCATGGCTCATTGTCTCTCGATACTTCAAAGGCTGATAATGCTCTACAGATTCATATTTTATGTTTCTTAAATAGGTAGAGTATTTGCCTGATTGCTATCTACATTATTCGGATAGAGATTTATATTTTATGTTTCTTCAGTAGGCTTACTGTTCTTTCAGAATTTGAAGCACACCACCAAATGCAGCGGTACGCCACCAGGCTCAATTGAGTATGTCCCGACTGCCGCAAACGTTGGAGTAGCCTGGGGCTGCTCCAGAGAGGAATGCCTAGAGGAACATGCTGGCATAGGTCTGACTACTAACAACATGAGGAAACCGTATGTATACTACATGAAATGGATGTGGGCCAGCGCTGAAGCGTGGCGAAAACGAGGCCTGCAGAAAGCTTACCTGGCAAAACAGCCAGAAACAAGGATAACAAAAAGAAAAGCATCACACAGAAAGCTGATATGCAAATAAGAGGGATTGTTGGTGGTCGAGGACAAAGAGATAAGTGAGACTGTTGTCAAATGCAATGCGGAGAGGGGCTTGGAACCCCAATCAAAAGGCTATATTTACATAAAATATAGAGAAAAAAGAAGAAAAAAAGACGGGAGAAGTCGGGACCGTAATTATACTGCCACACCATAGATCGCAGTGTAAAAAACTCATCCTCATTCTTCAGTTTTGTAACGAGATCTCGCAGATTTCATAACTTCCAATTTTCAAATCATTACTCAAAAGCTTCAGATCCTAGTAAGTCTAACATTTCTTCTCGAGAAAACTTGACTAAGTCCATTCTGGAGTCCCTGTTTATGATGGCAGGCCAAGGAAGAACAGGAATAGCAAAGGGCTCCAATTCACACCCAAGACTGGAAAACTCACTTCTCTTCCTTTATATACTGAGGAAGTTCCCAACGGCTTCCTTTGTTCCATCGCTTATACTGCGAGGTTTTATAGGGAACAGGGGAAGCGACTCTGGCTTTCAAACCTCAAGTTTGTAATTCTGTTGTCTGATCCCATCATGAAAAGGAAATAATAAATTACTATCATTGACTTACAGTCAAAGTCTTTCAGGGGGTAGTGTACAGAAGTCAAATAAAATAATGTGTACTTTTTATGGGCTGCCAGTTCAGGCCCCATTTTTGTCACGCTTTGGCACTGGCCCACATTCCTTTCATTTCTACTGGTTTTAGCCGGAACCAGTGGGATCCAGTGGCACCAGTAACTTGTCAAAATACTGATGTTGATGGATAATGAGTGGTACAAAGAAAAGGGTAGCCTTTCCAGGTCTAGTCCCAGTAAAAAAAAATGCTCTGTTTAACACCATAGAAATAGGTTCAACTTGATATTCATGTAGTCCATTAAACCATTGAGGCATAAAACACTATATTATGAGTTTGAACGTGTCCTGGCCCGCAGCGTCACTCCATGTAGGGGTTTGAGACATATGGTGTGACTGGAGTAGAGAAATAGCGAGAAGAAACTAGAAGATATGGAAGAAACAGCACAGGGAAAGCTCAAGATGGTGGTAAAGAGAAGACGTGTTGACCAAGTAAGGCTAAAAGGGTGTGGGGGCCCACATGATTGTGTCATAAATCAGCAGCTCTGCCTGCGCCTATAGATAAAAAGAGGACTAGATACATCATTACATGCAAGTACATGTGCATGGATAAAAGGAATATAATCAGTAGAACTAGAGAATTTATGTCTATTCACTCATGACCTCAGTCTGTCTCTCAACCTGACTCTCTGTTTGAGATGCTGCTGTCTGCATTGAGGCAAATCTGATAGACTGAGAAAGAGACATGTTATTTCGAGACCTGATTTCTTCCCTAGACCTTTCCAAGGCTACCATGAGGATGATGAGAATAAGATAAAGTGTCTTCAAACATTGTCAGTCAAGTGTAGAGGCTCCAAGGAGTATGTAAATACACCTACAGCTAAACCTGGCAGAGTAGCAGCAAAAGTCTGAAATGTGATAGATGATGACTCAGTTGAAAAGCTAATAGTGATGTATGTGATCTATAATGTGGATAGTTAACGTTCATTTAGAATAAATGAAGCAGAATTCTGGCTACTGACCCACAGTCCACAATAGATCATCCCAGATTCAACCAGTAGCATCAGAACCTTCTGAGCTCTGGAAACCTGATTGCCACAGTCCTTCAAAGCCTTTTTGATATCTTGAGCATGAATCCTTTGAAGAATTAATCATAAGTGGTCAAACAAAAATATCAAATGCGCACCAAGCTTTATATCCAATGAAGCCTGTGGCAGCCATATTTGTGATGAGGAGTGGGAGAATCATGATCAAGATATTATTTTGCTTTCCAAGATCAGCAAGGCTATGAAGAGAGCTAATAGCAGCTAAACCTCCATCTGCCAATGCACCACCTAATGCTCAGGAGATAAGAATGACTCCCTTGATTGGGATGCAGATTTATCTACTCACCTACAGATCCTATAAAACAAATAAGCAGAATACCCTTGACCACCAGATTTTGTGGAAACATGACAATTCCATCACTAATAGCATACTATCATGAAATGAGCAAGTATAAATATTGGGTTCAAAATGAATCTCAAAATAATAATAATCCATTACTTACATTCAATCTTTGCAACATGGTTAGGGCTATTCTTATGTCTGTTGTCTGTTGTATAATATTTGCAACGTTGACAACATTGTAAGTGGAATCTCAAGCAGGTAAAATAGCACATCCAGAGTAGCAGCTGTAGTTCCAAGAATTAGCATGAAGACCACAAGGGCAAGCAGCATAAGCTGTGGTCCTGAGCGATATCTTTGCTGTGATCTGGGAACAAGAGAGCAGTGCAAAAACATATCCATGGAGTCAGATTTGGAGAGAAAACAACATGAAAAGTCAGGCTTACAGAATAGCAAAAAATATTGTGAGGGCAAGCGTAGCATTGATACCATGAATCAGCCACTCAATAGCTGTTCGAAATATCCAGTTTTTGATGGTAGCAAGATCAGAGTTGGAGAGTGGCAGGAAAGATGGTTGTTGTGCCTGGAGCATTGCGGGGCCTTGGAACAAAAAGAGCATTGATTCAAGCATTTATATTGTCCCCAGTGTGCTAAATTTGTATCCATGATTCCATCTTCTACGGCAAGCAGATAGCTTTAAATAGTCATCTTAACTGGAACTGTCCATTATTCAACTCGAGTTTCAACCAAATAAGCATTTATAAAATCTAAAGCAGACATGTGCGGTATCAGCACTCCAAATCTGTGGGTTCCGATTCCCAAAGCCCACTACAATCTACTAATAGATAGGTGATAGGTACCCGCCAGCAGAGAAGCTTGAAAGCAACCGGCCACCATCAAAGAGTTAGCCTAATATTTCGGGAAGATACCTGGGTCTTTTTTAGCTTGTTTCCGCTGGCTCGGCTAAAATTCAAACCCTTCGAGATGTTCTGCTCCAATTGTGCTCCAAAGAGGACTTGCCCATTAGTACTGAGGCTACTCAAGGGCATACCAGAAGGTGTTTCAATACGTCATGGATGAGTCTAAGAGACGATCAGCTTATGATGCTCTCTTGAGCATGTCCGAGAAACATTAGAAGCTTGATTGTGGAGGAGTGAACAGAGCTCCAGTCTTGTTTCAATGATTCACTTCATGGCTCACAGAAGTATGAATACTTTAGTTCAAGGTCACTACTAATCTATCAAATTATGATGCAAAGTGAAATCAAGGGAGAATGAGCCAAGAATAAAGTAGAATGAACAGTCGGTGTTTGGGTGGCCGCCCACCTTTGTCTTTGAGCATATATTGCCCCCAGTGTGCTAACTTTGTATCCATCTTCCATGGTAATAATAGTACTGATCTCCCAGCTCTGAATAATTATCCTCACTGGCCCCAGTCCATCATTCAACTCGAGGCTTTACCCATAAGTCTTTATTTGATTAGAGCAGATACTTGATCGTCGCCCAAACTCTGACATGGTACATGAGTGGTCATGATGTGTGCCTTCACAGTTACGAAATTTTAAAAAAGAAACAGATCACATACCCGACTTAAAGAATCTTCTTCCATCTTTGATGACTTCTCTCAAGGCAGATCCTAGGTCAGAGAGCCTGGCTATCATTTCAAATCTCTCTGAAATTTTCAAAATAAAATAGCGTGGGCCAGCTAATGGTGTTTAGCTGTTATTCTCATGGACCAGGACCATTAGTGAACTGCACGAGTATCCTGCGGGTCTTGACTCGATGAAGGAAGACTCAACAATATGAGTTCAAAAAAAGGTGAGAATTAACCGTTGAATATATTAATTCATTGAACTATACTTACGAAGCTTAATTGAAGCGTTCATGGCCTGTCTGAGCCACCGGCATGGAAATCTGTACCCGTACTGTATGAAGGAGATGTGGGGCACCACCGCGTGTGGAAATGACGAGGCCCAAAGGGAAGTGAGTGGCGAGCGCTAAATGAGCACTGTCGATGGTTCAGTATCGGCTTCTATCATTCCGCTTTGAGAGGACATGTGAACCAACGCAGGCGCAGGCACCTGCCGGATCTTAACCGGTAAGCACGCAATAAGACCCCTAAATAGACGGAAGAAATTGGAAGGAAGCACGGAAAAAACCGGGGCACCAACTCAACATAGCCACACGCGGAAACGTAGTGTAAAGAACTCAGCCTCATTCTTCGGCCTCGTAATAGGAACTCCGCTCTAGACTCCGCCTAACCCTAACCCTAAGCCTGAACCCGGAGGAGGGATGCCAATCCCTACTCCAACGTCATTGTGAAGAATTACAGTTGCATAATGATTTCGGATTGCCTGAAGTGCGCAACGCCATCCACATGGCGAAGCGAACCATCATCAAGATGTGCATTTGATACATTCTTTTTGCTTTGCGGTTGCTTTGCTCTGTGTTGCTATTAATATCTCTCTTTCGCTATTGTACTCTGCATGTATTTAGATGTATATAGTTGTGCTATTGGTATTCATTTTGGTCTTTGTATTCAGCATAGCGACGAATATCATATTCGTAAGATCTATCTATGTACAACTTGTAGATAAACCCTAATTACTTGGGCCCTCTGTACTTGGGCCCTTTAGGTTTGAAAACCGGACGACTTGAAATGTCGGCTCCGTGTTGGCTTCCCATGAGCTTGCCTCCAGTGTCAGCTTCAGGAATCCGATGTGTCATATCTGCCTGAATATTACAACAAGACATGCAGAGAACAGAATTTGAATGGGGATCAGATAGCAAATATTTCATTTTCAAGCTTTCTATGATCAATGTTTTGAGGGACCTTTCAACACAGAAGATGATTACAAGCCTTTTGAAATCTTGAAGGCTATTCCGAGCCTTAAAAGACTTGGATAAAATATTCAGGCTGTCAATCGACCTGTTTATCTTTTGCATCTCAGTTTGTATTATTGTACCATGGCCTGTAGCATCCAGATCTCTTCTGCTTCCCAGAATCCATATTATTTTCCCAAATCCTGTAACATCCAGATCAAGTTCTGTTGTTACAGTCTTTAAATCTCTTTCAATCATAGTAACCTTAAAAATTCATTTAATCCTTGCCAGTTAGAAAGTTGTTTTCATTCTTGAAATTCTTTGGGATCCTTTCAAAGCTTACACTGTGTAAATCCCTTTCAATTCTCATACTTCTTAATTCCCTTCTGTGTTCATACAATACCTGATATCATCTGAACTTGTAGAATAGATCAAATCTTTGGCTGAATTTTATTGAAAACCTCTCCACTGGACATGATCACCTTCACTCTAACCTTTCTACTTCTTAGTGGATGTAAGAAAATGGGTATCAGTGTAAGACCAATCATTAACTCTGCTCTCCTTATTACTGAGATAATTCACTCAGAAATGACTGAGTACAAGACTCAAGATAAGGTTCCAACTTCTGATTTTCATTTGTCTTACTGGCGATGTTATATTCATTTCCCCTTTTTGACCTGTGAGTGGATATAAGAAAGTGGGTGTCAGTGTAAGGCAAGTTATTAAATCTACTCTCCTTGGCACTGAGATAATTGATTTCCAAATGAGCTTTTATAAGGTTCAAAATGAAGCCCTAGCTTATGCTTCTCATTGTCCTTATGCTAGCTGCTATATTGGCAAGTAGCTTGACTCTTACAAATATGCTAGTTATTCTGCATTTCAATGTAATAATGAGCATTATTGGACAATACAATAAATTGGGTATCAGTAAATTGTCAGGCATTCTACTGGCCTTATAGGGCCTAATAAGGAAATTGCATTTTTCATGATGTAGTAAGTACATTTTCAGTTACCTGCTGAGTGTTGTACATTTACGACGAGACTAACATGAGGAAATACTAGTACACGTCATTCGAGGATCGCCTTCCTTCAATCATCCCCACACTCCTCCAATCTCCAGCTCCTTGTACACGTCCAGGAGGGCTGCCTCTGTGCGTGCACGACGTGTAGCAGCCACCATCATCTCCCGCTCCATCAATACCTCCACTCTCTCCTGGTAGTGTGCAATAGCAGTTAAAGTGACTTCCTCAACGGCGTTCATAATAGCAACGTTGCACTGATTGGCAAGGTGATCTCCCAAGGGACCAACAATAGACTCTGTGCACGAAATGGTGACCTTGTTGATAGCTGCGTCAATCATCTCGTTGCACGTCTCGATAACTGTCTTTTTGGCGATGGCGAACGCTTCTTCAACCCTCTCCAAAAGTTGCGCCCGCAACTCCTCCGTCATCGAATCAGTGACAATGCCAGTCATTTCCGCCTTGACCTTGTCCGCCAACTCCGCTTTGATATCGTCCCCAACAGACTCGGCGAAGAGCTCATTCATCTCGGCCAGGACGTGCTCGGTAGTAGACACGGCAATGCTATTGAAAGCGCCCTTGAAAACTGATTCTCTTCCAACGACTTGGGATGCGTCCGGCTCGGTGACGAGCTTGTGCTTCATCCAGCGAGCTTCGCTTAGGAAGGATGTGAGCTCAGCATCCTTGACGGTCATCTTCACTCCCAGGACGCCGTCGTAGCACTGAAGATAGCGACTGAGATCCAAGGAGGAGCTGATTGTAGTTTCGTTCTCGTCGCGACAATCAGCGTGGAGGATGTACCCCTCGAGCTTGATGTTCTGGCAGACCGCATGGAAGTTTGGGCGACCCCAGACGAGACGACCGTTCACTACACCAATGTACCCGTCGAGGTCCAGGGTCTGCGGTACATAGGTTCCATCCAACTTGAGACACTCGGCATGGAGGATCGACCCCTGCAAGCGAAGCTTGTCAACGGCCACGGTATACGTGAAGTAAACGCTCGATCTTGACTCCTGTGACCTGCAATGATAGAGTTACTGAGAAGTATGTCGCATTCAGTCAAAAAGATAACTCACAACTTGGTTGACTTGTACGATCTGTACCCTGCAGATCTACTGTTCTTCGGGTATGCGGGAGGAGGCGCACCAGTGCTAGGAGGATATGGCCTAGTCATTGCTCGTATAGTAACGAAGAGAAGGCTGATACTTACGAGCCCTCAACTTTACCCTCAACGCTACCCTCAACGCTACCCTCAACGCTACCCTTAACGCTACCCTTAGCGCTACCATCTGCAGTCACCAGATTACCGCCATTGTTCCTGAGATACAAGCTGAGGTCGATCTGGTCCGCTACAAGTCTATTCCCGTGTTGAAGCCTAGCGCTGAGTATGGAGCCATTTAGCGATAAGTCCTGAGCTGTAGACGTAAAGCCACGGCCACCCCATATAAGTCTGCCTTCGATGTTGCCTATGACGGTGTTGAGGTGCAGGTTCGTTACATTCAATTGGCCCTCTCTATTTAGGAGCTCCAGGACGAGAAATTCTCCGATGAGACGGGGGTTTGAGAAGGTCTGATCGAAAGGCATGACGATACTGAAAAAGAAAGAGGAAAGAAAAAGACTAAAGTCAGTCGTCGAAGTAGCTGAGGAAGTACGAATACGTGCAACGTAGAGGCTCTGGCTAGAATCCAATGGGTATGACGTATCTCGACTTCGAACCTTTTGACAAGTCTGCTTATATTTTAATGCGGGGTATGAATTTACAAAGCCGGAGATTTGGATCTAATGTCGGAAAAATCATTTCGGCCTAACAAGCGCTCACAACGGCTTATCACGCCGAAAATACAAAAATATCCGCTCGGCAGAAAGGCGTGCAGAAACACACTTTTTTACAGATATATCTTATATCAGTAGTAATGATGTGATCTATCCGTCGAGCGGATATTTTTGTCTTTTCGGCGTGTATAAGGGCCGGATTTGACCGTGGCATTACAAGGCATCACACCGAATATACAAAAATATCCGCTCGACAGAAAGGCGTACAGAAACACAGATATATCTTATATCAGTATTAGTGATGTGATCTATCCGTTGAGCGGATATTTTTGTCTTTTCGGCGTGTCACGGGTAAGTGGAAATTTAATAAGAGCGGGCCTGTATATATATATTACCGCATTGTGGGGGCTTACAATGACAGCCTGGGATCGCCAGGAGCCAGCGGACGTGGCAAAACGCTAGGCCCAGATCCTTTGTACTGAGCTAAGCTAGAATTGCATACCTTTTTATTGGGCCATACAACAGCCTCGAACTCCTGTCGAACCACTTCAAGTGCCAGCAATTGAAGTGATATAGACAACTAGGCCATTTGGTCGTTATATACTGCTGGCCCCCAGCTTTATATATAGGGCTATTTACCGTTACTATCATCAGTACGTTCACATCCGTCGACACTCTGGTACTTGCAACTTTAAAGATGTAAATTTTTGTACTGACATAGCTCCTACGGGTCACAGGTAAGAGTCTGACAGGTATGGGTGCTAATTCAACCCGTACCCGCACACCCGGCAACCACAATTTGCTATAACTATATGCACATAGTGTTTTTGTAGTAGATACACCTGCAATTTATGCCAAACATGGTATTTTTCGTAGCCAACGATGTGTTTGACCGCGCGCTGTACGCAAATATGGTAGCGGCTCAATAGCTGCCACATGGCATTCACACGCCAAATTGTGGCTGAAATTTTTGAAAGTTGAAAAGCCAATGCAACACTGATTCAAAAAATACATTATTATATATGTAGCTAATACTTTCTGCTACCTTGAAACCATATACATACTTTGGAACGGACAGGTAACCTCCCAGGGGTACTAACCCGTACCGCCGGATGCGCAGAATAATATATAGAAATTATCGTGGCGTAAAGATACCATGGCTTGCAAAAGATGTGTTATAATGAAGTTATAATGGTTCGGACAGCGCGATGGGAAGTAAATTGGAGCCTGATCTGCTATATCTCAGAGATATCTGAGTTGTATCTGAGTAGCAATTCGGGGGACATTTTACTGGTGCACTTCACTAATATTAAGAATAAAGTAGAGGGCGCATAGACTTAAGTACTTAGTATTTAGGCTTCAGTGTCTGAGACAACTTTGTTCAACCAAGCCTCGCAACAGTGGACACATTATATATGAGCTGAAAGTATAATAATAGGTAAATGCGCACAGATCAAATCCTAATTTCAACATCCAAAATCCCTCTCAAAACCGTCTGTGTCAAGATATGCTCTATATCTTCTCTGCTCAACTGCAACCTTCTCGCAGTGATTCTGACCCCTTGTAATTGCAACAGATCTTCTCAGTACAAAGCCTTTATCTAGCTCATGGTAGACTGCAGTGATCCCTGCCTCATCACCCATTCCAAGGCTGGTTCATTAAACGCCAGCTGCACCATCTCTATAGGACAAGAAAATCTTATCGTCTTCAAACATCTGACAAGATGCACATGAAATGTATCTTGTTCCTCCCAGACTGCAAAGTGTCTTTAGAGAAAGGCATCCCCTCAAGTCGAAAAGTTCGGTTCCAGCTTCACTAACTACATGATGTATTTCAATTCCGGAACCTCCAGGCCCCATAATTAGTGTGAACGCATCCTCAAAAAATCTCTATGGGTAGTAACATCCTGAATTCAGATATGGAACGAGACCTGCTCTGATGCGCATTGGGATCATTGATACGACTCGTAGTCGTACACCCCTGTAAAAACGCAATGATAATACACATTCATTTACCATTTGAATCTGACTTGACAGATCCTGTCCGCGTGAGGCTCCTCAGTCAGTACTAGCCGAATAACGGAACTGTGGCTCTAGGCTAGTAAAATCAAAGCACGAGTAAAATGGAAGATAATTCACCTTGACTTTGAGTATTGGAGCTCTTGGAGCCCATTAGAGATCTGTCACCAATAAACTGAGATGTGGCATGAGCAACCAGAAGAATAATTAAGAGACGAGCTCAGGGAAACTCGATGGAGAAAGAAAGATAAAAATAAAGAATAGAAAGTCACGCGTCTGAGGCTCCAAGCCCGACGCCACACTTACCAAAATGGAGCACTACTTGTTCGGGACAAGCTGGACAGACACAACGCATTGGAGACAAGTGGAGAAAAATACATCATCAGTTGCGGCCGTTTTATCATGTATTCATTATATTCACTATTTCTATGTATATAAGTCCTTACCTTGTACATATGTAAAAGTAGACAACCCACCACTCCCGTTTGACACTAGAGACTCGTCTATGGGTGGTACTAGAGAGAATTTCATTGTTCCCTTATCGTTTTATCGAGAGTTTCATTTGATTAGGGGAATCCACCTGCGGAAATCGCAGTTAGAGTTTAACGAAGGAATCTTCGTTCAATTGAATCAAACCCTTACACCTCATACCAATCACATCGAGTGTTGAACTCTTACTTTTCAATACTTATCATTCTGAGATCCCTTTGGAACAAAGGAGTCTCGTTGAGTGTCTATACAGAGGACATAGTAACTTGCTATTTGCAAGTTGCTTAGTTTTCTATCTACACACTAACTAGCCCTATCAATCATCATCACGTTCAGGAAAATAGGAAGAAAGCGAATGGATTCAACATTGTCACCCAATAATTCCAACACCTTTGGAAGTTCTCGAAAGCATTTAATGCCCTGAGAAACTTTCAAGACATGCAGGTTTCCCAGTCCCAGTAGAAATCCACTGATTCACAACTCCTTCATGAGATGCCTTAGATGATCACTGTCTTTTTTTCCCGCTCCAATCTTGTGATGAGACCTAGTAGGCCGTTTACACTCGAGAGACATTTCGCAATCATGATAAATGACACTGTAAATAGGGGTTAAGTGTGGTCAGGACTTAGTACTTTTTTCATGACACATGTGCAGGACTCTTTAAATACTCTTAGTCTACATTCGAACACCTCTGTCTTCGCTACTACAGACAGAGGTGAGAACTTACTACTCAACTCATATCCATACTTATTCTCTTAGATTTATATTTTATATTTCTTTATATAGGGACTGATTTCTAACAAATCTGTCCTGAAATTGCACCATTCCTTATACTTTCAGGATGGGTTAATGGATAATGGAAGTGGATTTCTGTGCAAAGTATTGTTCCTCGTATCATACCTGAATATAGCCTACACAAAGACCACAGTACAGTGCCCTATGCTCATTAAATCTATTACATACACTGTCCCATAAACTAATCTCAGTCACAGACGAGGTTTCATACTCCTGGCTTCCTGGGATTCTGGCTATTATAAGCGTCTTATAAGCGCCTTACAAGCCGGCGGCCAGCCGCGAACCGATTGGTCCAATGCCGGCAATTGTAACAAATTGTAAGGGCCTGGCGGGAAATTATATGCCATTGTAATGGCCTTGTAATGGTTACGTCATTGTAAGGCCGAAATGAAATTTCCGACAAAAGCTATATGGGTTGACTGCTAAAACAGGCCTAACACTCTCTGCAATATCTTCTGTTTTATTCCCGCTACCGTTTCACCTGTGAAGCCCAACTAAGCGAACAAATATGATAGGACCATGGATCACATAGTCCTATCAAATTTGATAGCTTAAACCGCCCTCCCCATAGCGCGTTAACTATTGGTTAATTCTAGAGGGACTTAAACCTTTTAGAGGGCTCTGGCAGCTGGGAGAACGGGTGGCGTTGTAGAGCAGGTCATGATGATGTCATGGTCGGGTTCGGGTCCCGTCCCTACGTCGGATCAGACGCTATCGGTTGCTCCGCTCGCTGTCCCGCCCTCCCGACAACGACGAGCACGTATGTAGCTCAAATAAAATCGTATAAAATCGGAAAAATCGTATAGTACAGTAGAACATGAAATAAAGTATATCTAAAAATATACAACACGCTCCCACGTCGGGTCAGGCACTGTTTGTTGCTCCGCTTGTTGTCCCGCCCTCCTGACAACAGCGAGCACGTATGTAACTTTAAAAACACGTAGCAATTCGCAAAAAAATAATTTAAAATGGTACTCAGAATATGTAGGCCTTCTTCAAGTGAAATACACGGCTATTAATGATAGAAGACCTAAAAGACATTATTTCTCAATAAATACATAGTATAAAAGTGTACTTGTAGGAGAATGATTTATTGACACTGTAGTCTTGAGTATGTAAGATGAATTTGTGTACTTAACATACTATGATTGAAATGCATTTTCTTACAACTGTACAAGCTTTTCAATGGTCTGCGTTCTGAAGGACCTGCGAATTTGAAAGAACAAGCCAGCCAAGTAAGCGACAGAACCTGCAAGTTTTTTGAAGACTGCTTTTTTCATACTTCGATCCAAGTATCTTGTAGCATTCTGAAGCATTTTGTGCACTACAATAGATAGACTTGATATTTTTGCTCGAAATTATACTAGAAGCTTGCAAGAACATTCCATTCCTAAGCCAATTCTGCGGCCATTTGAGCAGGACGCTGGGCTCGATACCTTGTCATCGTCGTTCTCGTCGTTGAGAGGCTATTGCAGATATACGGTCCAGAGCTCAGCAGCCAATCATTGCTTTCTCTTGGCTCTCTTACTTGCACACATAGACAAGTTGATTCAAAAAATTCTGGCATTTCAAAATCATACAACTATAAATCTACTAAGTTTACATTTCCATTCCCTCAAGCACAGATTTCTTCTCATGTAACAAACATTTTCAATACTTCTTCCCCTCAACCAGCTTTCTGCTCCACTACCTTTTCCCATTCTTCTGGGGGACTGTTCGTGTGACCATCGTTCTCTAACCATCGCCATATACCTCCGGCTGTATACTGCGTAGTGCTGTAACAAGTCTCATTGTGCTGAACACCCACATTGGAATGAAGGAGTAGGGCAGAAGGAATAAGAATGGTACTTGAACCTGGAGGAAACTCGATGACGAGCTTGAGGTCCCAGAGGACCAAGTGGCCGCCACACTTGTAATCGAAGTTGCCGAGCGCAGTAATCGCACACATACCGTGGGCAGTATTCTTCGCATCGCGAAAGACCCTTCATAAGATTTCATTGCTTCCAGGTTTTAGTGGGTCATTAGAACGAGGAGTTGGAGAGCTTTCAGCAGGCAGAAGATGTATATCTGCCAGGGACATTGCAGCAGTCTCTTAATTTGAGGACGAGAGAGGTAGCGACGACAGTGACAACAGCGGAGACGAAGAGGAGGAGGGCTTGAGGACTGCTGTCAGTATCATGAAGATTACGCATGATACTGATTAACAGACTTTGCTTTATACTTGTAATTGTATTTTATTACATGTTCTACTGTACTATACAAATTTTTTTCCGATTTTATACGATTTTATCTGAGCTACATACGTGCTCGCTGTTGTCGGGAGGGCGGGACAATGAGCGGAGCAACCGATAGCGCCTGATCCGATGTAGGGCAGCACCCGAACCCGATCATGACCTGCTCTACGACACCACCCGTTCTCCCAGCTGCCAGAGCCCTCTAAAAGGTTTAAGTCCCTCTAGAATTAACCAATAGTTAACGCGCTATGGGGAGGGGGGGTTTAAGCTATCAAATTTGATAGGACCATGTGATCCATGGTCCTATCATATTTGTTCGCTTAGTTGGGCTTCACAGGTGGTGGTGTGGCTCCTAAATGACGAAGGCTACAAGTCCCCATCAAGTATTCATACTATATATTCTGAATAAAAGAAGCCCCATGAAGCCTCCGAGGCCTGCTCTGTTTCCCTTTCCGATTTCATCAAAATGCTTGGTCCTGCAGAAATCGCGTCAGTGCTCAAAGTTTCTGAGTGCCACCACCGCTAACTTGAACATCTTCATTGTAGTCATGGGCCTTTCCTCGCTGGCACGTTTGTTAGCATTCTCCTCTATGGTATTTTGATCACTCAGGTGTATGTGGATTCCTTGAAAACACCTTGACACCCCAATGCTTACCGATAAGCAGATATATATACTGGAACAGGTATCAGCAAAAGTGAGTCTTTCGCGTTCTTGGATGGTAATGTTATTCCTGATGCTCTGACTTTAGAGATCGCTGTTTCATCAAAGCTTTCGTAATTACAAACTCTTCTTGTAATCCTAACGGACATCGTTAACAATTGTTCTGGCAGGTCGCCTTTGTTTTTACTGCTGACACAGCACAAACGATCTTCGCGATGATGTATATTTATATCTCAATAGTCAAACATTTCGGTATGCTCGTACTTCTTGAATTGGAAGCACTATACCAACACTGACTATGTGCCGTGTACAGACGATGTAACATATCTGGAAATAGCGAGAACCGGGTTATTTTCAACAGGTATCGTGTACAACCATCACATGCCAGTCGGATAGATGCTCATTCTTTCTAGCTTGAATTACAGAGCCTGCTCTAACCGTCGGTGGCTTTCCCCTTGGACCCTTGAATTGGGACTGAAGTCGCAGTATACAGGGTATAATTGGTGGCACGATCCAAACATTCTACGCCTGCAGAGTAAAAGTCCTCACTGAAAGCTGGATATTGGTGGCTATCATCCTGGTCTGTTCCACAGCATCTTTCTGTGAGTGATTAGTCTCTCCTTTACTCGAACTTCTCTGATTGAACACCATCACCAAAAGCCCAGATACATCTAGATACCTTTATTACTGCCCAATGCCTGTAAATGAGGATGCCACATGACTAGGCCTTTATGTGACACTCTAAGATTGTGAGGACCAAAATGATAGATGGGCTTTAGATACATTAATTGAGTACTTGTCTTGAGAAGCTCTGGAATGATTGAAAGCAATGTAAAGACTATCAACGACTACACACCTGATGGAGCTCCAAAATAATTCATGACTACTTCCATGGTCCTAACAAATTGCTTACTGTGTCATAGCTATGAAGAGTGTAGAGCCCTCTACAGTTGATCAACAGTTGTTCACTTTGTCAAGCCTGCAAATGATTGAGTGCCTCCAAAGATCAACAAGGATGTTTGGGTGGTTGAGCCTGCAAAAGGATTTAGAGCCATTCAAAGGTTGCAAAGGATTTGAAGCCAGTTAAAGGTTGGCAAGGATTCAGAGCCATTCAAAGGTTGCAAAGGATTTGAAGCCAGTCAAAGGTCAGCAAGGATTTACGGCCATCTAGAGGTCAACGAGGATTTAGAGCCACTCAAAAGTCAGCAAGGATTTTTCACCTTTTCAAATAGCCAAATGATCTTGTAAGTCTTGAAGCTATAAGAGTGTTTTGCGGTTAGTGAAGGGGTGATAGGATCATGACCATTTCAGTTCTCCATCAGGATTTGTCACCTTAAAAGAGACATCAGGCCTTGAACATTGTATGGACCATTCAGCACATATACAGTCAAAACAATCCATAAATTCATTACAACGAATAGTAATCAATATACAGCAGTAAGCATAGGGACAACGACAATGGAGCTATGATCCAATAATGAGGACAAGCGATGCTAGAAGAGAGTGATAGGAACAAATGATACAAAGAAGCTTAAGGGAAAGGGCTAGTGATATAGGCGGATAGCAAAATGAACAGAAGGGAAAAGCGGCGGTGATCCAAGATCAGGCGAGGAGTGTGAGCATCAAGAAAGATATCATGTGGTAGTACACTAGTACCAGTTGCAGTATTCACTGGCAGAGCGTCGAGTAATGATCATGAGAGAAATACGTCAATCAAAGGCGATAGGACAGGATGAGTAAAAGAATAAACTCACCAAAGAGAAGAAAAAATGATCTGGATGTCAATGGGAAAGGAAAGAGAGTCGATGAAACAAGCAATCGGGGCAAGGCAAAGAAACCTGGAAACAACATCAATGCATATATCAACAGAAGTAGAACGAAGACACTCACTCTAGTCATAAGCAATCAAAAAACCTGAAAGAAAAATTCAACATGTATATTGGTCATGACTTGGACAGCACTCACTGGGAGCTTTGGAGGAGGAGCCCTTCCACGAGGCTGAGGGAAAGATTAGAACTATATATTCCTTATTTCAAGCCCGAGACACACCTTTGGCTTACGTTGATCTGAAGACTCCTCTGGCGATGGAGCAGTCGGGCCTGCAGTTCCAGTAGAGGCAGGGGCAACGTCAGCATTGGTAGCGGCAGCAGCATTGTCGTTGTCGTTGTTGTTGCCTGTTGTTGTCGCTGTTGTTGTCACTGTTGTTGTCGCTGTTGTTGTCGTTGTTGTCATCATCATCATCATCGTTGTCGTTGTCATCAGCATCGCCGTTGTCGTTGTCATCAGCATCGCCGTTGTTGTCAGCGTTGTCATTGTTGTTGTTGTTGTTGTTGTCAGCGTCGTCGGGTTCTAGACCCTCAGTACCATCGGCCTCCGCTGCTTGAGCAGCTTTCGCCTTAGCTTTCTTCTTTCTAGCCTTCTCTTTTCGAGCTTTCTTCTTTTTAGCTTTCTCCTTCTCCTCAGCCTTCTTGGCAGCAGTGGCCTCCTCTTCGATGATCATTTTATTGCGAGTTTGCCACTGGTTGAGGAACGAGTCTTCATCGTCATCATCTTCAAGGTCATTGTTGTCTTCAAGTCCAGGGAGCATCCAGCCTACCGTCCTGGAGAAGACAGTATGTTGAGTTGAAGGGTAGAGAACCAATAAAATGTCACTTACTGATTCCAGTCCTCGAGCAACTTTTTGTTGAACTTCTCGTCAATCAGCCGTTCATCCTCAAATAAGCCAGAGACAAGATCAAATGCCGCGTGCTTGTGTACAGCGCCGTCGTCCAGGCGCCAGTGGTTGGAAGCACTTAGAGCATGCCACACCTAAGAAAAAGCGATATGTGAGACCATGACTATTGAGCGAAGAAATACACAATACCATTAAGGTGGTGTACGCAATCTGAGAATAGGAGATGGTCTTGAGGCCAAATTGCCATACCTTCCCGGCGTGGAGGACTTTGAAACATTCTCCTGATGCGGGATCGAATCGTGCAGTGTTGCTCTCCCCACAGAACAAGTGAACCCAGACCTGTCAATCACGCAGTAAGATATGGTAGAAGTGAAGAGAGGTTATCAACATACCTTATAAAGCAAATCACTTGTGAGAAGGTGTGTCCCCGCATACCTGGGACCTTGTGAGGCCTCCTGCCCTGCATCCCAGTAGAAGAAGGACGGAAAATGCTTGTGACTAATTTTTATTGTGTTTTCCCGGACCTTGGAAATGAATCTGTAAGGTATTTAGCCATATACACGCATGCATGAGAAGAAGGTAGTACTCTTTGGGATTCTTGAGAAAAGCATTGAGTTTCGTAGGTGGAACCAAGAGTCGGGCAAGCTGGGGATGGTTCCATCCTCATTCTTCACCTTTGTTTGCCTTGGCATTAATGGGAGGGTCAAACTGGGAGATGCAGAGGTAGTCACGGGCGTAGTCGAGTATCGCAAGCTTGAGTGAAGAGATATCTTGGGAAATAACACCGCTGGCTGCATCATTCATCTGTTCGCAAAAGGATCAGCTATTTTAGGCAATACCAGATGATTCATTGCGCACTGATCCAACGAGCTCATAAAGAGAGTCATTCTCCACGCAGTTCTCCAGGTCTTTCAGTAGATTGGGGATTATCTCCTTGAGGTATTCGAAAACGTTGCACATAGTTTGTCTAGAGGATAAAAAGAATGAGCAGCGCATCAAGGGCGTTGACGAAGAGTACGTACAACTCGCACGGATCTTCCATAGCAACTTCTCCTGGCTGGATCATGTTCTTGTCTTGCATCCCAAGACAGAGAATCTGATACCAATCGATCCAGGGTGAGAAGATTCCAACCATCCGACAGGCAGCAGAGCAAAAGTGGTCAATGTTTTGCCTAGGTTTGGCTCTAGAGGATTCTTCAGCGTGGCTATCATAGTAAGAGACGACACCTACCCCTGCCGTTTCCGCAAATGTCGTTTGTTCCGTAGGTGCTCGGTCAAGGTTGGACCAGGTCGTGGAAGTGGCTCTTCCTTGCCATCGTTGCTGTCAGGTTGAGGTTGAGCCTCAGGTGCTCCCTGACTCGACTCTGGATTTTGCTTTGGTGCAGGTACCGACACAGTTACCGGCGTTGTCTTCGTATTGGTGATATCTCGAATGCAGCGCCTCTTGCCCTGGGGTGGTGCAGGGGCCTGATCACTTGCTCCGGCCTTACGTTTGCCCATTGTTGCGTTCATATGGGGGTTTTCAGTTTGAAACGCGTAAATCGAGCTGTTAAAAGTCAGTAGAAGGAGGTGGTTATGGTTTAAGAGGAAAATATTGTAGAGGCGGGATTATAAGAGGCTCCAATTGAACATCTGAGCCAGAAGAGCAAAGGATGGGCTGATTTTCAGATGCCGACTTCCGAGGATTAATTATGGGACTAGACGTTTGGACAGTGTTGGTGGGACTAGGAATCCGGGATGTCGGCAGAGACAGAGCTGCATTTTCAATGGCTGATTCTATCCAGAGATTAGACGAAGGACTCTGTACATTGATCAGTCAGGGGTTTGAAGTCAGATTGACTGCGACTTACCATATAAATGTCTGAAACGGTCATTGAAAAGATTGGTCGTCGATGCCCGGCAAGACCAATCATTCCGGAAAACCACAGCGATGAGCCATGGATCCTGGGCTACCCAGGCTTAGTGTGACCATGACGGCGCCATATACACCTTCGTATTCTCGTTGCGGGGGTGTTCAAAATCTACTATGCCAAATTAGCACTGTATCGCACAGTAAAATAGAAGAATACAGGCCTCGACAATGGTCGAGCCTTTGCACACAATGAAAATTGCGGCAGAGATTGCAAGTCCGAAATACGTAGATACTCACCAGAAATCTTTGGGTAATGTACAGTCCAGATTGAATAGACGTAACTTGTGGTGACCTGAGAATGCAGAAGATTGGGGATCAGTAATGAGCTACAGTATTGAGAGAATGAGGAGGCATACTAGTTCAACGTTCCGCATGCCATAGTTTAACGTCTTTTCAGACATGCCACAGCTCAGTAGTTTGCTAGCCCAATCGCACGAGCTGCCATGGCGCATAGTCTGCACCGATGTCACTGGGCTCTTCAGCCTCAACAAAATGAGAAGAATTGCCAACACATATGAAACGGGGCAAAACGATAGGCCGTGCATCACACCAGGAGAAACCTTTGAGGGGTAACCCGCCACACCGAAGTGCGTCACCTTTCCCATTTGAAGTTGATTGAGAGAAGCATCAGCGACATCCATGTGCATAGTTTGACGTCATTTCGGACATGCCATGGCGCTTGTGGTTGGCTGCGGGGCTGGCCGAGGAGTAAGTGATATAAGAGGCTATAGAAAATTGAAGGATCAGCATTGACCAGAGTATTGACAAGAAAAACCCATACCTTAGGTAGTTATTGAGAGGTTTTGGTGGGTTGCAGACGCTGCCCTAACGATTATTAAGGACGTATATTGACTTGGTGGTGACCAGAGAAGCGTGTAAATCCTAGGCCAAATTTAGCAATGCACACACAATAGAATAAACGAATACAGGCCTCGACGATGGTCGAGCCTTTGCACACGATGAAAATCGTGGCAGAGGTTAGAAATATGGATGTACTCACCCGTAAGATTTGACGCCAGAATGTAGAGTAGTAGTACTTGATGGAATGTCCGCTGTTGGACTATAACGTAGTTTTGAGAGTTGAGCAGTGACCCCAGAGGCTGTGAAAAATTTGACATTAGTATTCACTGCAGGGTTGAGAAAATGAAGAAGCATACGTCGATGAAAGTACTATGTGAAAGGGTCCCAGGATCAGTTTTGTGTGTTTTTTTTCAGCTGCTGGCCACAACGATTGCATCTGACGAATGTCGGAGCAGGCACTGGATGAATGTCCAGGCACAAAGAGGAAGATAGAGACTGGAAGAGAGGAAGGAAGACAGGTAGAGGGGAGGTGAGGGGAAGACGTTGATGGTGGCAACACGGTGATGCCGCGTGCAACACGCCAATATTAATGATGCGTGACACGTGATGTTACAGTCACATCGGTTTCGGGCCGTGTCTACTAGTACTAAGTCCCAAGATATAGACTGTATCTCTGGTACAAAGAGAGATTTAAGATATAAGTATGATTTGAGGTACGTAGGTCAGATAAAACATTGAGAGTTAAGATATAAGTATGATTTGAAGTATGTAAGACAGATAAAACATTGTTGAAGAAGCCAATGGGACACTGTCCAACTTTTTTGTCCCATTCGCCGGAATGACTGTACTAGTACATCAAGAGCACAGGCCATTGTCAGCAACACTGATCCTGCCGCAATACTCATTGCATGCCAAACCTTGACATTTATCGGGTGTATTGCTGGACTTATCCCACTCTCAATTATCTTTCAAGATTAATGTGAAAAGATCGATACATGGCAAAAATAGTCCAAAAAAGTATTACAGGAGTACGCTAAGTAGTACTACTAGTACTAGAAGTTGACCATAGTCCATCGCGAAGTAAATCCAACCCCATTTTCCATAGGTTCTTGCGATGCTCGTCCCACACCTTCCTCTGCGCCTTCGATGCCCTTGCCTTAAATTTCTTATCACTCATGTTACCATTGTGACACCAGCGGAAAAGTCCAGAGGCCGAGTAGAAAGTGATTGATGAGCGACTTTCCTCAGGGCCAATGGTAGAGTTGCAGTGCTCGAGTAGAGCAGAAGGGAGGAAAATGACTGACCCTGGTGGAAACTTGAGAACGAGGCCGAGTTGCCAAATGACCAGATGCCCACCTTCTTTGTACTGATAGGTACCAGTAGGAAGGATGGCGCAAAGCCCAAAGAGCAGGTTGAGATGATCAAAATGGCGGAAAGCGACAGCACTGTCAAAGTTGATATTGGCAGAAGCAAACACGGAGTTGTCGAACATCTTCTTGAGTGTCAGGTTGTGCTCATGAAGTCGTTCTGATATGTTGTGATAGAGGTTGTACAGATGAGGGAAGAAAGTCTTATAGTACTCTGAAAATGACATTAGATAAACAAAGAGACAAAAAAAATGCGGACGCACGATCAATGAGACCCGCTACATGTTTGACGTTGGGATCAGCACGGAGCTGGTCCAGAACCTTACAGTTGCCAACTGTATGGGCGAAGTTGGCTGGTTTAACTTGGCCACCGCCAAATGACTTGCCGTCAGTCAGAGGAACCGACTTGTGCTTGCCTCGGCAATGCATGCCGATGGGCCATGCCAAACGAGTGGAAGCCCATGAGAAGATAGACTGCAAACCGGGGATGACGTTGCTGTGCCAGTCTGAGCTCTTGGGAGCAGCAGCCATGAGGATAAGCGGGGTATGCTTCTCATCCTTGATGATCCTGTTAATACTAGAGAATAGAGATAAATTAGAATAAACTAAAGTATCAAGACTGTGAGGACGTACTCTCCATCCCACTCAATAATCCTGAACCCCTTCGCCTTCAAATCTGCCAACGAATACTTCTCCTCATTGAAAGGTGCCTTCGAGCCAGTCCAAACTCCTGCCTGGCGCTCAAGCTGGCTTCTGAAACTGACTTGGAGGCGGACTAAGATGGTAGCTTTGATGATTGCACAAGCTTTATTACTGTTTTGGGCCTGGACTTGTTTCACCTGCCTCTGGTCGAAGCGGATGGAGGTCCTCCTCGTACGTGATTTGAGGTTCATGCGCTGTTTGGGTTGGTAGGGAGCGCGTTCGGGTTTAAGTGGAAGTTTAAAAGTGGGTGGTTTTGCAAGCTCGGTGAGCGGCACGACTTTGGGAGCAGTCGGTCACGTATGGAGGCCAATGGTGGGGAAGGCCAAGGGAACTGGCTCATCAGTTGCTCCGGGATTCTCATCCTCGAAAAGTTGCTGCGCTTGGTAGGCAGTGTGGTAGAGGTTGGTAGCGTTGAGATTGAGCTGGATGTATTCAGCATATCGTAGAATTTCGTCGCGTTCTTGCAAAGCATCACAGCCAGCAAATTCTTTGCCTCCTCAAAGACGACACATATCTGCAAAGAGAGCAAGTCAGCATTTTGTTGCGTGGCAATAACAGAAGACGCGTCAGACACGTCTGGACCACTTTCCACTGCCCCAGGGTTGTGACTGTGTACTCCTGGGTCCAGATGTGCAAAAATAAAAGGGATAGATGGAGTGGCATCACTTACTCTCGAATTCCATGTTCCTTGAGGTGATGGTTGAGGCCTTGGCTTAAGGTTTGATCTAACGGCGATTTCAGTGCGCACGTGATAATAGACAATGAGGAGTCCGGGGTAAAAAGAATGATTGAAGGAAAGCAGTCGCGAAAGGAAGCATTTTCATAAAGTAACGAAAGCATAAGGGCTTTCATAAAGGTAGGGAAAGCAGGCACAAGGACAGCACTAGGACATACAGGGATCGGCTATGGACACAATTGACATTGAGCAATTTTTTTTACAATCTGTAGTAGAGAAAGTACAATTTACAAGATCAATAGGAGATAAATCAGGTTCGTCATGTAGAGTAAAATAGCAAGGAGGCAAGGACACACAGTGCCAAATTCATATATTCGCCTGGTCAGTGTTCTGGAGATGGCGACGTTTGCAGGGACTTGGGGTCTCAGAGTCCCGAGCTTTGCGCTTGATACCACGAGAGCTAGGGGAAGAGGGGTCATAATTCTCAGTTGTTCTCGCTTGTCGTCGAGGTGAATCTGGGTGAAGAAAAATTAATATATGTTCAAAGAAAGAAATTCTTTGACTTACTTCTCCTGACGATCTTCTCTCTTGCCCACTCATCCTCCCTCGCCCTCTGGTCCGCCTCATCCATCTCTCGCTGGGCTTGTGAGGAAACCTTGTCTTCCTCTGGTTGGTGTTCTGGCCATGGTTCTATAATAACGGTTATTACTGCCAGTATTTGTATATTGACAATCACTTACCAGAATAATCGAAAACATGGTTGTCTTCAGCTTTGGCGGACTGTGGGGAATGTGAGCCCAGCTGAGAGGAGTCGGAGCCTCCTTCATATGCCAGACGAAGAGGTGAGTTGGACGGGGACAGAACGAAATTTCGCTGCTGAAAAAGGCTCTGAAACGCTGTCTGAATCTGTTCTGCTTGTCGGAACTTTTCGTCCATGCGTTTCTGGGTCTCAATCTCCTCCTCTCGTTTCTGGTGTTTCTGCTGATCTTCTTGCTCTTCCTGATCAAGCAGCTCCTGTTGTTCTTGCGGAGTCAGATCTGACCAGTCTGGCTGGTGTTCGTCGTAGTCTAAGGCTTAAAAGAACAATTAGCACAACAAAAATTCATACTACAATCAACAATCACTCACTGTAATCATAGGATGTAGAATCTTCCGCAAGACTCGAGCCCAGCTGGATGGGAAGGTCTTCCGAATGACAGGAGGGCAAATTTGAAGGAACCCAGAAGTGTTGTGCTGAATGGTCCTCCTGGTTTCTATCCTCCCTTTCAATGCTTTCCACTGATCTCTGGTCAGCATAGCCACTGCGAGCGCCATTGAGATACTCGAGTTGGTTGTAGTAGTCGGTGACTGGATCATGGACGACTGTGAACCCATTAGGATCCTCGTCATACATAGATGCCTGGCCACCGGCAGAGCCACTTTTATTGATGAATGGTCCAGTGGATAGAAGACGAGTCCCTCCAGGAGGGGTAGGAGGCTGATCGATACAAAAAATGAGTTCAGGAGGTCGAGAAGGCAGTGAGGCAGACGATGATCGAATATTGGGATGCAAATGGTCCATGTGGGGGTGAGAAATGGCGAATATGGGTCAAGATATGAACATGATTCCATCATATAAAGGGTCCGAGGTGGAGTTGGTCCAATCGAAGAGTGGACACACAGATGACATCAGATCAACGAACCAGCCAGCCGAGCGAAGTGTGGTCTGGGGATATCAAGTTCAACGAGACTTGGTGTGACCATGACGACACTATATACACCCTCGTATTCCCGTTGCGCAGGTGTTCAAAAGGTATATAGCGAGTGACCAGTAGCTAAATCTACTAGGCCAAATTAGCACTGTACACACAATAAAATAGAAAAATACAGGCCTCGACGATAGTCGAGCCTTTGCACACAATGAAAATTGCGAAATATGTAAATACTCACCAGGAATCTTTTGGTAATGTACAGTCCAGATTGAATTTGGGACATAACTACGAAACGGGGCAAAACGATAGGCCAGCGCATTGCACCAGGAGAAACCTTTAAGGGGTAACCCGCCACACCGAGGTGCGTCACCTTTCCCATTTGAAGTTGATTGAGAGACATCATCAGCAACATCCATGTGCATAGTTTAATGTCGTTTCGGATGTGCCATGGCGCTTGTGGTTGGTTGCAGGGGCTGGCCGAGGAGGTAGCTATTGAAAGGTTTTGGCGGGTTGCAAAGGCTGACCTAGGGGCGTATATTGACTTGGCAATGCGAAACAAGGACATAGATCTACTAAGGCCAAATTAGCAATGTACACACAATACAATACAAGGATACAGGCCTCGACAATTGTCGAGCCTTTGCACACGATGAAAATCGTGGCAGAAGTTGAAATATGTATTTACTCACAACTTGAAAGTACGGGTTGAAGTACTAGGTAGAATATCTGGGTGAACATCTGTGGAACCATAAAGATTCAGCCGGATACAACGTAGTCTTGAGGGATCCTGGTTGAGTAGCGATGTCGGAAGCTGCAA
This sequence comes from Tetrapyrgos nigripes, assembly GCA_013368315.1. Taxonomy (NCBI): domain Eukaryota; kingdom Fungi; phylum Basidiomycota; class Agaricomycetes; order Agaricales; family Campanellaceae; genus Tetrapyrgos; species Tetrapyrgos nigripes. The sequence goes on from JAACJM010000382.1 coordinate 30,059, forward strand.
AAAATGGAAGTCAGCATGTACTAAGGTGATGAGAGAATGATGAAGAGGCATACCATCATTCAAATTTTGGAGAATGACTCGGATGGATCCAATTTTGTGGGATGAGTGGTTGGAGTTACTATGACGATTGCATCTGACGAATGTCGGAGCATGCACTGGACGAAGGTCCAGGCAGGGAGGGGAAGGAAGACAAGAGGATGGAGGAGAAGGAGGAGGAGTCTAGATGGAAGACGAAAGCTGAGAGGCCTGACACACCAATATTAGCATGATGCGTGACACGTGATGTCACAGTCACACTGATTCCGCCGCCGCGTCTAAGTCCAACTTTTCTCTAGTACCACGATCATCAAGAGGCCACAAGCGGCCATCGTCAGCAACACCGACCTCCTCTACTGACCCCGCCGCAATACTCATTGCGTGCCAAACCTCGACATTTGTCGAGTGTACCACTGGACCCTTTGCACTTTACCCTTCGCTTATTCTGGACCCTGGTACCTTACTTCTCGACTTCTCATGCAAGTGAGTACTACTATGATCATCTATTCCCATCTTGCTATCTCTGCTGTGATTTTCATCGTGTGCAAAGGCTCGACTATCGTTGAGGCCTATATCTTTATTCTATTTCATTGTTGCAAAGTGTACAGTACTGACTTTGCCTAGATTATACTACGCACTTTCAACTTCACTAGACGAACGATCAAATAAACTTCTCTACTGTACAAAAGGTGAGTTATGTCCTTGACCAAGGCTCTCTGCTCAATACACTTCGTTTTCTCTACAGTTAACTGTTTCCTCGCCAATCATGCCTGAGCTCTCCACTCAAGATCTTCTTGGAAATAAAGATTTGTATGGTATGCAGCAGTCTGTCTTTTCAGGCTGTCTTAACTTATTCCAATGTAGATTATATTACCTTCAGCGATGGTCTGGTTGCTGCTTTGCACCCTAGAACCCGCGAGTTCATCACCACTCCCAACACGCGTGAAATCCCCTTCCCACCTTTTGGCTCCACTCATAATCTCTACCATCGAGGGAATGGTCATTACGGCAACGATGATCCCATCCAGTGGTCACAACCATTCAACTCCAAGCATCCTTATATTCCGTGCATTCCTCAGCCAGCAGTCCATATGACAGATACCTACGCTGCAGATAGTTGCATGTGGTATGTCGTTGGTGACCACCTCTTGTCTCCGGGTCTGTCTACGACATCCAAAGTGACCACTATCACACCATTTTTCAGTGATGAACTTACTGTGTCTGTGGACAAACTGAGAGAGAGAGTGGATGTTTTCCTCGCTCAGCATCCAACCGAGGACCACTTCGCCTCACTACTGGCGGAATTTGGCACCACCATCACTGTATGCCATCACCAAGTATCTTCTATTCCAAGCCCGCTTCATGACCTTCATCGGGGAGCCGTTGAGAAGACTGTTTTCAAGCTCGAAATGGAATCTGCCATGGACGGGCCACAGGCAGCCGAACGCCGTCTAGGAGCCTTTGTTTGGAATGACAGAGATGCCCTCATGCTTTGGAGAGCTGGGCTTCCTGTCTACTACGTTCAGCCCTACAATGACTTCACTGTGCAGCATATTTTGAAAATGCAGATGCTAACTCCTCCTAACCTGGACCTCAAGGCTGCAAACCCACCATATCCTGTAATATACACAGGGCAGGCTGGTGCTGATGACAAGTTTTCTGCCATCTGTTGTGCATCTGTCAAGTGCTTTGCTGTGTCCAGCCCTTTTGAGAATATGGATCTACCGGGTCAATATACCTCTTCATACTCCCCAAGCTCTAGCTGTATCTTCTCCACTGCCCAATCTTCCCCTTCCCCTTCCACTTCCACCTCCCAACCTTCTTTCACGGGTCCCATCCATACATCTACCTCCATGCGGTCAACGAAACCTTATGACAGTACTAATCGTTCAAGGGGTAAACGCCCCCGCACAAATCGTGAGCAGCTTCTTTTATTGTTTTCTGTCTCTTTCTAACATTGCTATTCTAACTCCTAAAACAGAACGCGATCAATTTGCTGACTTGCTCTGGCACGAATGGGTTCCCCCTAATATCCAAGCCTGGATAGACATTAACCTGACCATCAACAAGTCACATCCCGGAAGAGTGCAGGGTTCAGGTACTTTGTGGAAAGCAGTCACTGTCGTTCCTGATCCTGCAACCATATTTGGCCCAGATGAGTCTCAACGTCAAGTTGCATATCTCCAACAATGGAATCACGTGCATTCGGTATGGATCCAGCATGCTCGAGCGAATGGCGTTAATCGTTCTGCTCTTTCTGCCAGGGTTTGAAAGAAGTTGCTCGGGCTTGGGGCTACCGGTCTATGGAAGAAGGAAGACACCCCTCGCAATACATCAACACAGGAGCACAAGGAGGCCACCGACCTGATAGAGTCGGTATTTCAGAACTATGCGCCCCAACAGGCAGTCATTCCTCCAACCACCAGCACAGTAGACGGTCATCATGCAAGGAAGTTGATAAAGGAGCTCAGCTGGATCAATTTTCGGGTGCAGTTGAAATATCTGGACGGTGTGGCAGACTTGACGATTCCAACTGCCTCCAGGTCCTTGTCCAATGCTGATTTTGAGGTCGCTCTTGCTAATCATCGACGATACTGCTCTCTGTTGATTAGCAATGTTCTTGGTGGGGACAATGATATATTCCATACGTCTTACAGCAACATCAGCTTAGCTGCAGATGACTGGACTGCTCACTTGCTGTCTTTAATTGCATTTTGGCGACTTATGGATACGTGGCCTGGTGAAAAACCAGCGATTTGGTCTAGAGGTTCCAACGCCAATCTCCCTAGTATGCCTGGGGATGGACAAGAGTGTAGGGCTCCACGCCGTACCAGTACTGTACGGTTTGTACTGGTACCGTACAACGGATACGGTCCCGTACCGTATGTGACTTTCTGATCAAGAAATACAGGGTTGTACGGTACGGGTTCAGCCCGTATATAACTGTCTTCTTTATGGCCGTAATACGGGTTTTACGGTATACGGGTCGGTCAAGCCTCGGTGACGAGTTTTGTATCGATTTTTTGACCGTTTTGCTTAGTTTGGGTAATTTCTCGTAAATAAAGTGCTTGCCATACTGCAAAATTCAAGCCCGGAGAGCATCTTCGAGCAAATTCTGATGAAAAATGGTCTTGATGCAGTATTGTTCAGATGTCAATGAGATGTGAAGTCAAGTGAAAACTTTCAGAAAGCCATCTTGGTGAGCACAGCCTCGATTTTTGTCCTCCTACTAACTTGTATAGCTCTCAAGATCAGCACGAAGCCGCTAGAAGGTAAGTCTTCTTTATAATTTTCCTCAGCTGCACCAGTACAGACCCGTATCCAGTATTACTGCCGTACCCGTACCCGTCCAGTACCATACAGGCTTCGAAATGAAACCAGTACGATTACAGGTACGGGTATACTGTACCAGTACTGAGCCCGTAAAATTTACGGGCGTACCAGTATTACTGGACGGTGCGGAGCCCTACAAGAGTGGGAGAGGATGCTGGCCATGTTCTATGTCCAAACTTTTTACAACTTCACTGGTCACCCACCTATCATACCTCGAAAATTATTACTGCAGGACTATTGTAAGGCCGGGTGTGGACATTATTGAACTGTAAGATTCCTCTTGTCTATCATCGTGTTTTCATTGCTTCATCTATATCTTGTACCATTGTATTTTTTTTTTGTGTGTCTATGTATATATGAAAGCAGTCAACGGACAATACCAAATGTCTATTTACCATCTGCTGGGCTGGTGCTGCAACCATTAGTCCCGAGGCTGCACCGATAACTTTGCTGAAGGAACGCGTCCCCGTCCCGATCCCTGGCCCCATCTAGGTCTCCTTCAACTGTCTCTCTGTCGGCGAGCATGCTGACCACATCATTCAACTCAAGGATGTCATCTGGTTATGGAGCAAGTATTAGATGGGATGACGAAGGCTTGGAGACCAACGGAGGATGTTGGAGACAAGGGAAAATGTGTTTGGGCTTGCTTCTACGCCCAGGTCAGTGGATCATCTGCGAGACGTACAGCTCTTGGTTCGCTAAATGAAAGTTAGTTTAAGACGTGAGTATTCTCTTCTTATTCCTTTCTCCATGCATTAATGGATCAGTCCCACAGTTAGTAATCCTCTGCTGCGAAAACCTTCTTGTGTCGAATCACTACGTCCAAATTATCTCACAAGGTCCCACACAGCGAGCCGCATGGGAAGCCAGTTTGTTGAATAACTTGTATGAAGGCTGCAAAGGGATGGCTTTCACTGTGATACAACATGGACAGCTTTTCAAGTTCGTGTCTAGGTATGTAAGCGCATGTTAAACTCTCTAGTCCGGTTTCACTAACAGTGTCTATCTTTTGCAGATGAACTATTGCTCTTTTTTTCATTGCTTCTTCTCATCATGGTGAAGACGTACTGCTGTAACAAATGTGGTGGCGATTTTCCAAGTATCGCTGACCGGCTGAGGCATTGGACAGCAAAACCCAACTGCGCCGGTGCAGGACCTAAGCTGAAGCTTATTCCTAAAGACCAACGAAAGCCAAAGGTACTGAGGCTTGCTGGTGCAAGTGATGTGTCCAGCTACTCAGAGGTGGGTGAAGAAATTTTTTTCACCGGTACAAGATCAGATCCTGACATCATTTTACAGTCTGCTTCTACGTCAGAACCAATGCCCATCCCTGACCTCAACAATCCCATCTCGCCAATGTCTGTAGATGACGAACCCAGACAAAAATCACCAACTCCTCCGCCTCCTCCTCCTCTTCCAAACATTTTGAAGCCCTTGCATACAGGCCGGAAGCGTTCATTTCCTACTCGCCATCAGGAGAGACTTCCCAGTCTTACTCAGGCATACCCTCGCATTTTTGCTCCATTGCTCCGACCTTCTACTCCCGAACAGCCGACGCCTCCTCCAGCAGTCGCTGCAGCTCCAGAGCCAGAGCCAGAGCCGGCCCCTGTAGCACTCGAAACCTGGATTAACACCAAACCCAATGAATACGGCATTTATCGTTCCTACCCACAGTTGCTGAAGTCTATTCCTGACCTGCAGACACCCATCGCAGCAGTGTGCGAAGGTCCGGGATTTCCATGCCCACCACCTGCTGAACCTCTCTCTATCTTCGGATCTGCAGCGAAGGCCGTCGTCGACAGTACCTCTTCCATTAACAAAAACATCTTCACTCCTTTTCTCAACGCCACCATTTTCCGTCTCATGAGCTGGTTCTACAATGGACATGACTCCAAGTCACTTGCCAATCTCAACAACCTTGTAAATGATGTACTCCTTCAAGATGACTATGACAAGGAGCATTTGAAGGGTTTCAGTGCAGACGTGGTAGTGAAGACCATGGATGAGGCTCTGAGTGCTCAAGATGGCTGGAGAAAGACTTCCGTCAAGTTACCCCTTCCTGCAGATAACTTCTGTCAGTCCGAGTCTAGGGCACGCTCGCTAGAAGTGGATGAAGTCTTCTATCGCAAACCACTGGAAATCATCAAGGAAGTTTGTCAGTCAGAGAGATCGCAGGGCTTTCATTACGTGCCCTTCAAACTTTTTCAGAAGTTTGATACCTTGCACGAGCGCAATGATGATGTCCGCCTTCATCAGGAACTTTACAATTCAGATGCCTACATCGAGGAATATGATCATATCCAGCACCACCACGCAGCTCGGAAAACAGCTGATGGACAAGTGGTGGAAAATGTGCTGGTGGGAATGATGGTATGGTCTGATGAGACCCAGTTGTCCCAATTCGGAGAGAAATCCATGTGGCCGATTTACCTGTACTTTGGGAATCAGTCAAAGTATCAGCGCTCCAAGCCCTCCTCATTTACCGTCAATCATCTGGCCTATATCCCGAAGGTGGGTTTCATTTTTACCCTGAAGATCGCACTGCTAATATACCTCCAGCTACCTGCCAATCTCCAGGACGTGTATCAAGCAAACTTTCAAGCTCCAGCCAGTGCAGCGACCCTCACTCATCTCAAACGAGAGCTTGTACAAGCTATCTGGGCCCTCATACTGGACAAGGATTTCATGGAGGCATATGAGCACGGTATCGAGATTGTTTGTAGTGATGGTGTTCTCTGGAGAACCTTTCCTCGGTTTTTCACCTATTCAGCAGACTATCCAGAAAAGTGCATATTTATTTAGACTATTTAACATACCCTCCTCTCAATCTATCTCACAGGGTCATTCTGGCTACTATTCGCAATCTTGGTGGCCGCCCCTGCCCTCATTTTCTGGTCAAAAAAGAACAGATTCATCAACTCGGAATGTTTCAGGACCGTCAACGTCATCAGACTCAGCGGCGGGTTGATTCAGAGCAATGAAGGGGTTTAATTGAGAGCGTGAGGAAGTGGATATTTGAATATGGATATCGCATTGCTTGTGCAGCTGTGGAACGACTGTTGCAGCCGCTATGTCTTACTACTGTCTGGGTAAATTGTTAGCTTGACTATTTCGAGGATACTTGCTCATATCTCTTTCTTCAGAACACTTTCTCCGAACGTTTTTTCCAGTTCGGTGTCAAATTTTACAAGATGTTTGTTCCCGATGTATTGCATGAGCTTGAGCTTGGCGTCTGGAAGGCACTACTCACTCACCTCATACGAATTCTTATAGCATATGGGCACGACACTGTACAGGAAATGGATGCACGGTACATGTTACGTTCTTTAAGAGCTTGACTAGTTCTAATGTGGAACAGGTATCGTATGGTTCCTACATTTGGTCACTCCACCATTCGGAGAATGCGAAACAACACTTCGGCCATGAAGCAACTTGCAGCCCGGGACTTTGAAGATATGCTTCAGGTATGGTTCAGGTTACTCTCGTATCAGCTGGAGGGGTCATAGACGCTGACATTGATTGCAGGTTGCAATACCTGTCTTTGACGGACTCGTGAAGGAACACAACGACAATATCCTTGACTGTCTTTTCGACCTTGCCGCATTCCATTGCCTGGCCAAGTTTTGGATCCATTCTGACATTTCTCTTGGCATACTGGATGACAAGATCACCGACATTGGGAGCTCTATGCAGACATTTGAGGAGAAGGTATGCAGGAAATTTCAAACTAAGGAGATACCGAAGGAGACAGCTGCTAGGGGTAGGCGGAATGCAAAGAAGAGTGGAAACAAAGAGCAGACTCGGACTCGGAGTAAAGGGAAAGCCAAAGAGACTCCAACTGTCGCCAAAAGGAAGACCTTCAGTCTCTCAACATACAAGTTCCATGCTATCGGTCATTATCCCTGGTTCATCCGTTGTTATGGTACCACTGACAATTACAATACTCAGATAGTACGTGGCAATTTTATTTGATTTGTGTGTTTCCTGACCTTACTATTCTATCTAGGGCGAGCTGGAACATCGCCGAATCAAACGATTCTATAACCGTACCAACTGTGTCTTCAATTTTACACACCAAGTCACCAAACAAGAGCATCACAAACGCCTCATCGAGAAGACCAAAACCAAACAGGCTTCTGGCACCAAGGAATCCTCTCAGTCATCTCACGTTGTTCCTTTCTCTCACTCGGATCCTTTACACTTTTCTTCTCCAAAAACGTCCTACACTATTTCGGAGGACACTTCCATCTGGATGAATATTCAGACCTGGATGAACAAGAACTCTAGGGACCCAGCTATCAAGGTGAGTCTGGCGGGCCATTAAATATTATTACCCATATCTAATATTGCTCAGGATTTTTATAAGGATTTGAGGTCGCACCTGTATTCCAGGTTAGTACCCGGAAAATTTGAATGGGATATCACCCTTCCAGAACGAGCATCTATCCGTGTCCTCCATGATCGCATCTACTCCCATAAAGTCTTGCAAATCAATTACACCACCTATGACATGCGATGCAGCCAAGATCCCATCAACCCACGTACCAATGCCGACATCATGCTTCACGCTCAAGATAACTCTCACTTGTATGCGCGTGTTATAGGAATCTTCCATGCCGAAGTCAAGCTGGCTAGTGAGGTGTCCTATAAACCAATGGACTTTTTGTGGGTCTGCTGGCTGGCACTTGATGATGACCATTCTTTCGACCTGGCGAAGAAGTGTCTTCCCAAGGTGGGCTTTGTGGATGCTAATGACCCGGAAGGCGCTTTTTGATTTGTGGACCCACATGATGTTGTACAGGCTGTACATCTCATCCCTACCTTTAGTATGGGTCAGACGAATACTATCATCAGCCATCAAAGCTGGCATGAAAGGCATCTGACAAGCATGAAGATTGGTGGAGATTTGACATTGGAATGTGAGTTTCATTACCTCTTAAGCTTTCCGTGTTTTATATGCTCAGGTACCTCAGCTTTTCCAATAGGGACATGTTTGCACGGTTCATTCCTGGGATTGGTCTTGGGCATCAACTACCAAAGACCCGAGCTTCTTCTGCCAGTGTGCCGGAGTCTGAGTGGGAAGATGACGACGACTCGGAAGATCCATCACTGAAGATTCCTATCGCGCCAGAGGAACCACCAACTGGTTTACAAGACTACGAGGAGGTTGGGGACGTAGCAGTAGACGAGGATGAGGAAGCAGATTATGGTTACAAGTATAATGAAGAGCCTGAGGAAAGCAGGGAGGAAAATGAAGACGACGTACTACTGGGCGAGGACAATCTTGGGCCAGAGGACGGTGAGGAACCCTTCAATCACAATGCAGATGTGTATCAAACGGAGGGGTATGCAGACATGTAGTAGCTCTTAATTTTGACCTCGACCATCTACACGTTCTCGCTCCGCCATCTATTTCTCATTTTCACGCCCCGGCCTCCTGACGTGTCGGAACTACGAGCTTCCGGCAGAAGTTCTAACTGTAGCTATCGACTGATCCCGGATTTCTGCATCACTCCTGAAGAACCCTATCTCCTTCAATCACATTACTCCCGGGGACTTCTTCACTCCAGCTCTCTCACCAAACCTTACCACTTCCTGATCCCATCCTCGTAACACCACTCCTTACCTCCTGACCACATTACTCTCAAGGACTTCTTCGCTTCAGCTCTTCCACAAATCCCTACCTTTCTTTTGATCTTCTTTCTCAGTCGTTCATTTGCTCACATCTTTTCTCACCACCACAATCTCCCACACGCACACTCACTCACAATCTCAGGCTCTACTTTTCGGTTTGGCCGCAGGTTAACAGCCCAACTGCGTATTGTTCTATTCTCATATAACACCTATCCTTTATTTCATGATGATTTCAGCGCGGTGTCCCCGTATTCATATTCTCTGAGCACTTTATCCATTATCAATGCTTTTTTTACCATTACTCTCAATAACTCTCACTTACTTGATCAGTTTATTTTCCCAGGAGTTCAAGAAGAACTGATTTAGTACCGTCCAATGAGGATGGAGTTAAAACAGCCCAGCTGCGTATCGTTCCATCCTCATATCCTTTATTCTTACATGATGATTCCAATGAGGTGTCGCTGCATTGTGGCACATTTTCTGAACACTTTATCCACTATCAATGCCTTTTTTACCATTACTCTCGATAACTCTCACTTACTTGATCAGTTCCTTTCAGCATACAAAGAGGACACCGAAGCCATAGCTGACGGTGATTTTTCATTCAAACCGTATTTCCCAACAGCCGCCTTTACGTTCCCCTTTCTCTTCGTTCCACCATCGTCCACTCTCATCGCAACAGTGTCATCTCAGGGCATCCCAGCCGTACACGCACCTTTGCTCTTTCCCGAGATTACTCATGGCCAGGAATGACGACTTCACCAACGACTTCACCAACGACTTCACCAACGAGCTTTCGTTCCAAATAAAGACATTGACTCCCCGGGCCGGCGCTGTTGAGGGCTTGGGAGCATTGTAAACAATGGCCCAGGGATGCTGAACTTATTTCATACCTTTCACAACTCTATCCACTATCTCACATCTCGCCCGGAACCCTATCATGACCCTTCCGAGTTCCAACCACCTTCTGACCCTCGCCAATCATTAATCCCATCCGCGATATTGCAAAGTGAGTCAACATATCAACTATTAGTATCTCTGTCACTTCAAGGACTTCTCAGATGACGACGACACCTAGTAGATTCCTCTCACCGACATCATTCCAAACCGTTCTTCGTTCCCCGTCCCCCTGGGCCCCAGCAAAACTCCATTGGTCGAAAAAGCAAGTACACGCCACCCGTTCACGCTGTCACCCCACTCTGGTAGAAAGATTACTCCCCCTGATAAACTGGACCCCATCATTTAGTAGTTTTTCTTTTCCGAGTAGTGGCAACTTTTCCTGCGACCTTGGTTTTTTCCCACAGGGTTTTCCAGGCCAGGTTTTTAATGTCTCCCTACTACGGCCCTTCGTAGTACTTAGTTTACAAGTATATACTCATACCCAGCGTAGTAGTAGTTCCGAGTCCTCAGTCTAATCAACTCTTATTTCCTATCCACTGAGCCGTCCAAAGTCTTCCTAAGGGTTGGCCAGCGCCCTTACAGTATACAATACTGTAACCTGTGGCTATATTGAAAGATCTATTGCCGTGTTAGTCTAATAGTGCCTGTGAAAGTATTTCCATCTATCTGTGCCTTGGAAAGTGTAATTGACCTTGCAAAGAGATGAATCATTGTCTAACTTGGAATGCCTTGAATTCTCCTGATGTCTTTGTCAAGACCTGAAAATCTGGTTAGTATTTCAAGGATAGGAAGAGCATGTATTGACCTTGAAAAGGCCATACTTAATTCTTGACCTTACAAATGGGAATTGGAATTTATGTAGTCAGTGTCATTGAATACATTGACAAGGACTTGAATCCTTTCTTGCCTTGTAAATGCTACCAAACATTTAGGAACCTTTGAAAGGTTCCTAAATCATTTATGAATCTTTCAAAGGTACCTACATCATTTAGGAACCTTGTACAAGGTACCTAAATCATTTTTGAACCTTATAACAATTGAAAAATTATTTATTCATGTCTAAATACTTTACAACAGTGGCAAGGGTCCAAATGCCTTTATCAGTAACTGGACTTTTGCTGATGACGGCAATAATGAGCATTGCTACCGCCATTGCTTGCAATATCGTCAAAGTATTCGTAAATTTCAAGAAATTTCAGGTGGTTGTCATTATCTGTAAGTCTATTAGTCGATGCCCTTTGCCGTTAGAGAACACAGAAAGCTTATTGATGCGCTAGGTGCTCGTAGGGCTGGTCTCCGCTACAGTGGCAGATGTCATCATAACGGGTACACTGGTCACCCATCTCGTAGGCTCAGTTTCTTGACCTCGGGCTGGATCTCTATGCTAAATGCTTGACTGTGTGACTTTATTAGAGGCGCCATCGAACTGGATTCAAGAACACTGACAGTCATATCGACTGTATCATTCAATGTAAGTTGAATTTGTACATCGCCATGATGTGAAGTTGATGTTCCTCGAGAAACAAACAGGCTGATAAAAAGCAATAGGTCTCGTAACATCTGTGTGGGCGTAAGATGATTTTTCAATTCTTGATTGCTACTAGTCGGCTACTCACACACAAATGAAGTCTTGTAGATCTGCTGATCTATCTACTAAACCCAACTGGACTGTAAGTCTTTAGACTGCATTTACCACTCAGTACTCACTGGATTTCTCTCAAGGCATATCCTCTTCAACCTTGTTTTGGCTAGATTATATACGAATTCACTACTTTCTTCTTTGAATTCGCGAGGAGGATGGAAGTTCGAAGAAAGCAATGAGACACAGGACAGAATCCAGACAGTAAGTAACTTTCGAGTTTTCCCCCAATTGCTGATTTTTATTTCTTTTTCTCTTCTTTCAGAGCAGACTCGGAATGGATCGTGATCGAAGCAGAGGCCCGGTATTAAGTCTAATCTTCTCGCCTTAGACTGTTTCTGAACCTCAAAAATCCACAGGTCATCATACACGTCGAAGAGCACGAGTTGACACGGACAGATAGGCCTAGAAAAACCGAAGACGCCATCACATTGCAAGATGGAGGAGAACACAACTGGCATGTTGATGAAAAGGAAAGTCAAGCAGATGCATTCAATGCGGTCTAGAGGCTTCTGCGTGACTCGGACTACACTTGCCCTATACCTCTAAATACCGTGCTGAAACACCGCAATGATGGCTGATTTCGAGGATGTAAGAGATAGTAAGGCGACGTCATCACTCCTCCCTGTGTCTTGTGTGTAATCTTTTTTTTTTAATTTGTAACAATAAATGGTAGTCTTGTGCCGCGGGAGGAAGAAAGTACGAGCATAGCGGGACGGAGCTTCAGAACCGACGACAAGATCACGGTAGTAACGAAAAGAAAGAAAAAGAAAAAGTTTCCTTCCGTATTTGGTATATCTGCCTATCCTGATAAGATGTCCTGTCCGGACTCCGGAGATCAAATGTCATGTCCGGAGCACACCGAAGTGCCGGAAACACGCCAGCGCCATGTATTCCCGACGCTAACGGCATCTTCTTCCCAATAGACGAAGTCCCGCGCACAACTTGAAATGCCGCCGCCTTCTCTCCTGCCACTGACAGAGTCAATTAGCATGTCGAGAATATATGACGAAGTTGAGCAAAAGAAAAACCGTGAGAATGACAAATAGTAGTAATATGCGGCTTAGAGTAAGGTTAGAGTAAGGTTTGAGTGAGGTCCTCTATCGACAGTGCACATTTCTCCGCCTAATGCATGATTTTGTGAGCACATATTAAGCCCTGAATGTATACTAAAATGATAGAAACGGTTGTGGCTACATCACAGCAAAAGTTATGGTTCATCTTCTGAAAAGTGTCTAAGTTCCCACAGTATCCCATTCTCATCTTCGAGCATTCCAATGGCTGTTCTTCCGACGTTTTGTACGGAAATGATTACTTGTACCGACCGTATTAATATAAGAACGTACTACTAAAAATCTAACATAATGTAAAGGAAGAGAAATGGAAAAAAAATGCTGCAACTAAATGATCATTTCAATGGAGCAGGGAATGATGCAAGAATATCCTCGTTGCCTTCCACTGGGTATAGCCTAGGTTTGCCTGACGGGGAAGCAGCAAAATAGTAAGAGTTTGGGGCTGGGGCTGGACCATCGCACTCCGCTATTGCTGCGTTGATTGTTTCCCAATCCCAGTCATCAGCATTTTCAGAAAACTCCGTAGCACGGTTCCAGACTTTTCGAAGCGGCGTCTGCATGTAATTAGATGTGCCTGAAACTGAGAATCTCAAGGGGGAATGAAGTGATCGGGTGTCCACACTGTGAGATAGCACTGGAATCTCGAAGTCAAAGTCAATAAGCACTGCCATTCGTGATATTAGTGAACGGCCATGATGTCAGAGGAGTAATACATACTGGGATCCGTCGGAGTACCCGTTCCACTTGAGCTAGACATGCCAGGAGATGGCATAGCGACTGAGACAGTCCTATTTGAACGGGGCGTCAAAAGGTTTTGCGGCACAGTCAAGTGTTCAAGAAGATCTTGGATGTGTGAATTTTCAAGTAACAAAATGCAGTAAATCAATATACCTTGCGAGCGTAGTAGTCCAGTAGTCATTGTAGCTGTGCTAGGAGACTTTGTCGGTGAGCGTCTTCGTGCCTCTTTGATTTCTTTGATCTGCTGACTCAGTTGTTTTGATCGGTCTCGACTGGCCTCATCAGGGGAAAATGACGAGGATATGTAGACCTATATAGCCGTAGTAGCCGAGATAATCGGGTAGCAAGGTCCCCCTTTTCATAGTTCCGAGTAGCTCAGGTAGCAAAAGCCCGTGGGTCTATAGCTCGTATAGCCGTCCGCAAAGCCTATTTACTATACATTGAATAGGTATGCTACAAAGGGTACTAGCAGTAAATTTCTACTTGTAATCACCGTACTACTGATAGATGTCCTTGTAATTGCCCTTCGCTTCCTTACAGATAGAACCCGCAAACAGTAAATGATTAAGAGAGTGTAACATTGAAAGTATGTACAGTAAAGATTATAATGAATTATATGTAAAACACAACTGTCAAGATGTCTACGCGGTGGAACTTTCAGCAGCGGATGGCGACGCTGAGCCATTTCCTCCCGTTCCCTCCCCACAATTGTCTTCGCCTCCAATCATATCCTTGTCATTGGACTCCTGCTCTTCTTCTCCTTCTCCTTCTTCGCTCTCATCTTCACTCTCCGTATCTCCTGTACGAGCAGCCAGATCAGCCACGGTTGCTGCCTGCGCCTGGGCACTTCTTTTGGTGACATTTTGACCTGAATCGTTACCGGACTCACGCCTAAGAATAAAAAATAAGACTACAGTGAGAGGAATATCTCAAGCACATACCTAGCACGAAGATACATCTGGGATCTGATGTTAGTAGTGACATGTTTGTTGAGTGTGCTCCATTCTGCGTCGACGGTGTTGCATCCTCTGATTCAACCATTCTCATACTCTGATGTAGCAGCTACATATGTCTGATCTAACCCAATCATATGCTCTGATTCAAATGTTTGTACTCTGATTCAATCATTTTCGTACTCCAATCTCAATGACGGAAAAACCTCGAAGGAGATATGGAACGCTTTCCTCGCGCAGAGTGTGGGTAGTTCTCGACAGAGCCATGAGATCGGTCTCAATTATGTCGTGACGGAACCACCTGAGATCCTTCGAGTAGAGGTCATAGTAGCAATGTGCTATTTCCCTCCATATTTCCTTGGGCACTGTTGAAGTGTCAAGCTCCAGGCATGTTAGTAAATTGTTTAGTGCCAGGATAGTAGAGATATACCTGTTTAACAGCTCTATCATTCAATTGCTCTTCAAACTCCCATCCTAAACATGGATCATTGTAGATGTCCATTTCCAGGACCAGGTGGTGTACACAGTTGCAGAAAAGAAGTGTGTCTTAAACACAAGTCAGTAATCTGTGCGCATACCGGACAAGGGGTTCTGATTCTGATAGCTGGAGATTGCGAGATGCTGGACCCTGAGCTTTGCAGATCATTATTGGATCAACTGACTGATTCAGCCACTTGCCTAATACTAACATTGAGTTAGCTTTATGCACTGTCCAATTCATTGATTCAGCCACTAACCTAACAATTGTACTGAACCAGCCTTGGATATGGGTGAACGCGTCGTTTTCCAATACATTCTTAAAATAGCCGTCGTTGTATGTTGTTATGCTGATGCTGAGTCTCTTCCTCCAGGTCCTACAGCAAGGCAAGACTACCTCTTCTACTCTCGCACCCGCAGCATTGTCATGATTCCCTCCGCCGGAACCCCACACTACAATAAGCAATAATTCAGTGCATCCTTCTTTATTCCGCCTCCAACGTCTCTGGCTTACCGTAAATTTGTGCTTTCACATTCATCAACTATTCTTAAGCCTTTTACATTGGGTGTCGATATCAAATTGAGCGTTCTCGTCACTCCCGAAGGGTCCGAAGTACGCTCGATCAATGTTGAAACTGGCCGCATCTGGTGGTATGTAGGTTTTACTGTCTTCTGGCATGCCATGAACTGACGACGACGTAGCCTGGCGAGATACTGAGGGCAGGAAGCTGGCTGGTTTATTGAAGAATACTCAGCGTTTACTCTGAAATCCCAGGTACATGTTCTTCACTTCACACCTCATTCTCATTGCGTACAATGCAGATGGTTCATCTGGTGACAGAACTGACAAAAACTACGAACGACGACACCGCCAACATTGAAGGAACTTCGTTCGATTTACTGTCAAGAGCCGGTGGTAGGTAAGTCGTAGCATACATAACGTTGGGAATGTATCCACGAAACATTGACAATATATCAACCGTTTTCCGACACATTTAAAATCGACCCGAATATCCCCAAAGTCTTCGCAATACCCCACTAATACCTCGCCAAAGTTTGAGCCCATTTGAAGTACTTTGCGAAACGGCCCAAAATATCACAAAGTATTACCCCACTTTGCGAAACACGCAATTCGGTGCAGATATCACCAATACCTCTACAATACTTCAACGAAATATTACCCTGTTTTAAAAGTGCCCAATATCTGACGTATATTGGTCCGTTTTTCAATATTTTGCTCTGTCAATTTTTGTGGTGGTCAATCCAAAAGACGCAGTCTAGATCTCGCACAATCACATCTTATACACACATGATTTGGACACTTTTGGGCTGCTTCCCGTCACCTCCCGTAACTCACTCAATTGCTCATCAATCATGATTCCTCGCCATCAGCCATCAATCCAAGACATGCAGTCTCGTGCAATCACATATCTTACACGCACGTGATTCGGACACTTTCCTTGCTTCGTGCCTTTGTTCACCTAGTATCCTCAGTGTTACATACCAACTCGCTATTTTCGGTTCAATGGCTTCTGAAAGCAAGTAAGCATGTTGTATCTTCATTATTTCAGATGTCTGATTTGTGTGTAGTATCCATGGATCTCGCTTTGTGTTCGTATAACTCTGTAAAATGGTCTTTTGTTTCAAGCACTGATTACTGTTGTGTAGGCTTTTCAATCAGAGCTCTCAATTTATTATTAAGGATACTACTATCAATGTTATTGGTGGTGATCAGTATACTCATTCAAGTAAGGGTAAAAGTTATACACTATATATAGTATGAATATTTGCTGAAAAACACATAGATGCTATAGTAGGCAATACCAAAGGCACAGAATGGATCACAGCACCAGATCCTCTGGAGAACTTTAGAATTGCCTATCCCAAAATTGTGGAAAACACAGGCACCTGGTTACTGGAAGACAAGTCTTTCCAAAACTGGAAGACCAATGGCAGTTTATTATGGCTGCAAGGAAAAGGTTGGTATTCTGAACTACATTCTTAGGCCATATTCTCAAAATGTTTCTAATTTAGCTGGCACTGGTAAAACCTTCTTATGGTAAGTGGTTCCAGACTAAAATACAAGCCAATTAGCTAACCAATGCTGAAAGCACCAACATTATTGATAACTTTAGGAAAGGAGCAAATCCAGTGGTGTTTTACTACTTTGACACTCGTGATCAAGCCAAAGTAAACTATGATGGTTTTGTCTCATCAATCTTATGCCAGGTAGCAGGAAGAGCAAATAATGAACATGCAAAGGCCAAGCTTCTAACCCTTTACAATAGCAGTCAAGAGGGAAATTTTTTAGTTGCTGAAGCCAAGAGAGCTATTCTCAGTGATTTGATTAAGACAATAGACACTACTGTCTATATTGTCATTGATGGAGTAGATGAGTGTGAGGAGCAAAAAAAAGTCATGGATTTAGTTGGAGATCTGAGCAAGTTAAACAATTGCTTTGTGCTTCTAGCTAGTCGACCTCATCTCAGTATGGCTACTAGTAGCATTGCTACTGGACAGAGGATCATGATCTCTTTGGATGATAAAAGTGGGGTCAATGCTGATATTGAAAGATATGTGGATGTAAAAGTAGAAGAATCAGGCTTTTCGGAGGAACTAAAAGCTGAGATCAAAACTGCTTTGGTAAACAGTGGAAATGGACAGTAAGTATATTGTTGATTATCAAGTTGTTTCTTCAGAAAACTAAATTCTTCGATTCATATACTTAATAATAGGATCCGATGGGTAGACTGCCAATGGACAGTGATCAAGGAAATTGTTATGCCTGATGATATTAGGGAAGCTCTGCAGAGCCTTCCATCCACACTTGAAGAAACATATGCCAAACTTCTGGAACAGAGCAAATCTAAAGCTCATGTAAAAAAGCTTTTACAGTGGCTTATTTATGCTTTCAGAGCACTGCGCATCGAAGAAGTGGAGGACATCTTAGCTGTAAATCTGAACAAGGAGACATACTCTATTGGAAACAAACTACCTAACTTGGAAACTCAGTTACACAAGTTAATAAGTTCTACTTTGGTGGTTGTTACAAAGATAGAGAAAGGGTCATGGAATACTAGTACAGAGGTACAATTAGCTCATCCTTCTGTGAAAGAGTATCTGCTATCAGAAGCAGTTATTCAAAGTGCTTCAGGATATTTTCAAATGAATAGTGCTTTAGCGCATGAGGTTATTGGTCAGACATGCATCGTTTACCTTTTATGCTGTGGAAAGGTAGTAATTGATGTGGAGAAATTTGCTTTAGCATCTTACGCTGCCCAATATTGGTTTCTGCATTTCAACCAAACTGAAGAATCTCAGGCTATATTGAACCTAAGTATTAGGCTTTTGAATATCACAGAACCCACATATCAGCACTGGCTGACCTTATATACACCCGATACATTGAATAAAAAACCAGATCCAGAGTATATACCACAACCTCTTTATTATGCTTCTTTCTTGGGGCTGAAAAATGTTGTGTTATATATGCTTGAACATAATGATGTTAAGAAGTATGGAAGCATTGATAGTTTGGGGGGAAATACAGGAATGCTTTACATGCTGCAAGCACTTTGGGGTATCTGGAGATTGTAAGAGCACTCATTGAAAATGGAGATGATGTCAGTGCACAGGGTGAATATTATGGAAATGCTTTACAGGCTGCAAGCTATGCAGGCCACTTAGAAGTTGTAAAAGTACTCCTTGAAAAGAGGGCTGATTTTAATGTACACAGTGGATATTATGGAAATGCTTTACAGGCTGCAAGCCATGGAGGCCAATTGGATCTTGTAAAAGTACTCCTTGAAAACAGAGCAGATGCCAATGCACAGGGTGGATCTTATGGAAATGCTATACAGGCTGCAAGTGATAGAGGCCACTTGGAAGTTGTAAAAGTACTCCTTGAAAACAGAGCTGATGTCAATGCACAGGGTGGACTTTATGGAAATGCGTTACAGGCTGCAAGCCTTGGAGGCCACTTAGAAGTTATAAAAGTACTTCTTGAAAGGAGAGCTGCTGTCAATGCACAGGGTGGAGTGTATGGAAATTCTTTACAGGCTGCAAGCTACGGAGGCCATCTAGAAGTTGTAAAAGTACTCCTTGACAACAGTGCTGATGTCAATGCACAGGGTGGATATTATGGAAATGCTTTACAGGCTGCAAGCAATGGAGGCCACTTGGAAGTTGTAAAGATACTCCTTGAAAGTAAAGCTGATACCAATGCACAGGGTGGATACTATGGAAGTGCTTTACAGGCTGCAAGCAATGGAGGTTACTTGGAAGTTGTAAAAGTACTCTTTGAAAGCAAAGCTGATGTCAATGAACAACGTAAATATTATGGAAATGTTTTACAGGCTGCAAGCACTTTTGGGCATCTTTGGACTGTAAGCGCCCTCCTTGAAAATGGCCATGATGTTAATGCACAAGGAGGATATTATGGAAATCCTTTACAAGCTGCAAGCACTTTTGGGCATCTAGAGATTGTCAGAACATGTCTTGCATACAGAGCTGATGTCAATGCAGAGGGTGGATATTATGGAAATGCCTTGCAAGCTGCAAGCAATGGAGGCCACCTGGAAGTTATACTAGAACTCCTTGAAAATGGAGGTGATGTCAATGCACAGGGTGGACACTATGGAAATGCTTTACAGGCTGCAAGCGCTATTGGGCATCTAGAAATTGTCAGAATATGTCTTGCATATGGTGCTGATGTCAATGCACAGGGTGGATACTATGGAAATGCCTTACAAGCTGCAAGCAATGGAGGCTACTTGGAAGTTGTACTGGAACTCCTTCAAACTGGAGGTGATGTCAATGCACAGGGTGGGTATTATGGAAATGCCTTACAAGCTGCAAGCAATGGAGGCCACTGGGAAGTTATACTAGAACTCCTTGAAACTGGAGGTGATGTCAATGCACAGGGTGGACATTATGGAAATGCTTTACAGGCTGCAAGCATTTTTGGGCGTCTAGAGATTGTTAGAACATATCTTGCATATGGAGCTGATGTCAATGTGGAGGGTGGATATTATGGAAATGCCTTACAGGCTGCAAGCAATAGAGGTCACCTGGAAGTTATACTAGAACTCCTTGAAAATGGAGGTGATGTCAATGCACAGGGTGGACACTATGGAAATGCTCTACAGGCTGCAAGCTATGCAGGCCACTTAGAAGTTGTAAAAGCACTCCTTGAACACCAAGCTGATGTCAATGCACAGGGTGGATATCACGGAAATACTTTACAGGCTGCAAACCTTGGAGGCCACTTAGAAGTTGTGAAAGTACTCCTTGAAAACGGTGCTGATGATGTAGATGATGAGAGTATGGAAATATATTATAGCTGTGATGAGTTCTAAATTTTTTTAATTTGTAGGTAAAGGCTCAGGTAATATTTGGAAAATGAAAGCAAAAAAGTATGATCTTGTTGGTTCAGAATTATGTACTTGTTGTATGTGACTTTGTGTGATGGCTTTCCTAATAAAACATTGAAAATATTTATTTAAAGTATGTTGCAACTGCAAGATGGTGGGTATCACAATACCAGATGTAAGTATCTCAATAAGTGCTTCCTATCATAGCGAGCAACTGCATGAGTATGCTTTGTTTCCACATTACTTAATTCCTAAAGATTCTCAAAAGTTTCTTGCTCAACATCAGATAAGTCCCACTTGATGACCCCTTTGCTGTTCAACTGCACTTCTAATCATCTGCTTTTGCAGCAGGTTGTAGTCTTGAGCACAATGGGAAACAGATTATGTTACAATGGAAGTTGTACTTCAAGGTTTTGCCTTTCGTCTGTTTGTTTGTGGAGGCCTTCTGTCAAAGAAGGGTTTGAGCTAGACTTCAGAAGATAAGTATTACTCAAAGTAAGACTTGTAGAAAGATGTATAAGGTTGAGCTGGGGAATCTAGCTCGAGGGATCCTCTACCTAAATACAAGAGAGTCTGTAACTATGAGTCAAAGTACAATGTGCATTAAGCATGTAAATCATCTGTAGTAGCTATGTCAAAGACATGCGTACTATGCATGTGAAGGAGAAGTCAAGGATAAAGCATGACAAATGAATAGGAAACATGTGTTAAATAAAGAAGATGAAACAGAGTAAAAACAAGAGAAAAGACAAATCAAAGGTCTTGTGGAATAGGGGTGAGAAATTGTAACATTACCCCCCTTTCAAGATTGAAGTTTTTGGCTTCAATAATCTGGCATTGGTTCTCCAGTAATGTTTGCCCATGCTACATCATCTAATCCTCCTTCTGGGTCAAGCTCTGGTGAATCCAGTCTATAGCTGTGCTTCTATGAGGGCATCAAGAAGGGTAGTGACCTGGCTGGTATTCCCCACATATGTAGCAGTTGAAGTGTTCAAGGGACTAGTAAAGTGTCCATCCTTGTGGCACCAGTAGCAGTGAATGGTGTTGGAGCTTGTGGGCAAAGGACTTCAATTGACATTGTTTTCTGGTCCCAAGTGTGGATCCACCTTGGCACAAGACGCTATTCACCCACCAAAGTTCTTTCACGTGACTTGCTTACTTAATATCCATGCGTCGCAAATTGAGACAAGTCCCACTGCGGGCAGTGACGGGTATTTGCAACCCATTTTTGAGCAGGCTTAAATCTCAAGTTGTTCGCACAGTTTGTTCCCAGATAAAATTTGGCTTACTTGCCATTGAAATGACGAAACTTGTATCATGTTATGATCAAACCTTATAATTGATTTGTGGGATAAAAACCTCCCAAATAGGATGAGATTTGTGTGGCTTTGTAAAAATGTGTTCAAACAAGTGAAGTATCTGTGCCTGATTTGATGTGACAATACTCAGAATTTTCTGATGCAGATTTGGCTCACATGCCCGCAAAGTATTCACCACACTTTTTGCACTGTGACAGAAAGTTACATAAGTGGTTCCTCTCACAATGCAAAAAGCGTGGCAAATACTTTGCAGGCATGTGAGCCAAATCTGTGTCAGAAAATTCCAAGTATTTTCTCACCAAATCAGGCACAGATACTTCACTGGTTTGAACACATTTTTACAAAGCCACACAAATCTCATCCTATTTGGGAGGTTTTTATCCCACAAATCAATTATAATGTTTGATCATAACATGATACAAGTTTCGTCATTTCAATGGCAAGTAAGCCAAATTTTATCTGGGAAAAAACTGTGCGAACAATTCGAGATTTAAGCCTGCTCAAAAATGGGTTGCAAATACCCATCGCTGCCCGTGGTGTCCCTGCCCACTGCCCACCTCCCACATCCATCCCTCCACAATGGGCTATTTCTAAGGGGAGTGCAGCTGTATATAGTGATTTACTATGTGTATAGTTATGTGGACCAAAAAAATATTGTGCAATTGTGGCCAGCAGATATATAACAGTCATGCTTTTTTAACTGCCTGCACCAACTTAGTTAAAAGGCCTTCTGGAAGATTTTTTACTCAGGTAAATCGACGCGAACAGAACACTTTGGGTTATCTTGAAGTGCAGAAGGAAAGATAGTGTACTTGATGTATCTCACTCAAAAATAAATATAATTCGATATTTTTTTGGTACACATAATTATACACATAGTGAATCACTCTAGAAATAGCCCATTGTGGAGGGATGGATGTGGGAGGTGGACAGTGGGCGAGGACTTGTCTCGATTTGCGACGCGTGGATCTTAGGTCAGCAAGTCACATGAAAGAACTTTGGTGGGTGAATAGCGTCTTGTCACCTTGGCTATTGGCATGGCTACTAAGAGTCAGTCTTCTGGAAACTCCTCTGGATTTAGCCTTTCTCTTTTCTCTAACTGCCTGTCCCACCTCACCACAAATCCTTTGTCTGCTACTTCTTTTGTATACTTGTCCAATTCTTCATCCATTTTCTTCATTGTCTGTTGAAGTAGATGTCTGTGTCCTCACATCATGAAGATGGTTTAATGTGGATTGAATTTTTTAGAGCACATCATACTTCTTCATCATTCATATTGTTGGTCAAGATCTTTTTCATAATGGTAAACTGATCTTCAGTGGGTTTCTCTGGAAGAGGAATGGGGATGGAGATGTGAACAGTGTTGTTGCTGGAAGACATGTTTGAAGAGAGGTTGAGGAAGGTGTAGGAAGGAAGATAGTTTGCTTTTGCTATCATTCTTTCCCTCAACTTGTTTCTCTTTTTATAAGCTTCAAGCTCCTCTCTGGCAGGTTCCCATGAGTTAGAGGTGGAAGGGTATCCTTATCAAGAAATAAGGTAGTAGCAATTTTTGTTTTTTGGTTTATGGGAAAGGATTGCCTCTACTTCGTACTCTTGTCCATTGATTACATCTGGAGGTGGTTCCAGGAAGTTCGTTCCATGTGCTTTGTTCTTATGGAAAGGAGTTAGAAGTGAGGTGTGAAATACAGGATGGATCTTCCACTGCAGTGGTAATTCCAGTCTGTATGTCAAGGGTCCCAAGACTTTATCCATAGTGAATGGACCCTCTCTTTGTGGTGCTAATTTTCTCAATGGATACATGAATCAAAGATTCTTGGCTTCTAGCCATACTTTCTGTCCTTGTTTGCATGGTGTGAATTTTTTGTTCAATTGGTCAATCATCTTCTGCCTGGCTAACTCATGTAAGGCAAATTTTTCTTCCCACATTTTCTGTAAACCAGCCAATTGGTTTGCTACACCTGGTATGTTGGTTTCTCTGAAGGCTGTCAGAAGGGGTCTAGGATTGTACCCCATCATGAGGTAGAAAGGGGAATGATTCCTTGCAGTGTGAATGTGATTGTTATGAGTGAATTCTGCCATAGGTAGGGATTTCTTTGAATTCTCCTGGTTCCTTGTGCAGAACAATTGAAGATAGGTCTCCAGTTCTTGACCCATTCAGTTTCTCCATCTGTCTGTGGATGATATGCAGTACTCATGGAAAGTTTGATTCCAAGGAGTCATCCTAGTTCTTGGAATACATTTGCTGTAAATGTAGGGTCTCAGTTGAATATAAGTTCCTCTGGTAATCTGAATCTTCTGTAGACATTGTCTAACAAAAGAATGGCTATTCTGGTTGCATTGATTGTTTTGTGGCAAGAGATAAAAATTGCTCCCTTTGTAGCCATGCAGTCTACCATGACCAAGATAGAATCATCTCCATCTATTTCTGGTAGATCTGTGATTAAGTCCATGGTAAGATGAGTGAAAGGGAGGGCATTTTTGATCCTGGAATGGGGTGTAGAGGTGGAGTAGTAGTGTTAGGATTTGACCAAGCTCAAGTTGCTGCACTCTTGTGTGGGCAAAACTGGACCTTCTGTGGGGCTGCTAGTGGGCAGTGTCATGAACTGCTACAGTTCTTTGTCCTCCTTCCTCCTTTACTTCATTATCGAACCCTTTCTTTGATCATTCGTCCATTGCATTCCCTTGATAACCCTTTTAACCTTATATTACTGGCTTTGAACTTTATAGAACCTGTTAAACTCTATAATAACTGTCGATCAATCTTCCTATCTTTCTTATCTATCATCTGTTCTTCCTATCTTTGATTTGATTTTCCTATCTTTCTTAACTATACGGCACCATTCTATTTTTACTTACTTTTCCCATCCCTTCATATTTCTCATATATACCCGAGATCTTTTGTAACTGATTCCCCAGTTTGTTCACTTCGTCTCCACTCTGTACTACTACTACACAGTGTAGAGCCTAGTCAGCCTACTCATCTCTCTCTTTCAATCTATCTGCTTTGTATCCACTTTCCCTCAGTGTGTGACTTGGGTGGTTATTTGAGTGTATCGGCAACCTTGACAGGCAGGAGCAGTGGCAGAAAGCTCATTGGAGTGGTGTTGGTAGATTGTGAAGTCAAATAGTCGTTATTAGTAGATCTTGTAGTAGATAGTGGTGCAATATACAATATACGGGGTCCAAGGAGTGTCTGCACAAATTGTCTAAAGTGAAGTGAGCCAATGAATAATGAAATAAGGTCCTATTGGCACAAAATAATGAGCTAGGGTACATGAGCAAGTATCTACATCTCATATATCTAAGTACTGCTATGCTAGGCTGTGCAGATGAGTCATAAGGACTCATCCAAGAAATAAATAAGTAGTACTGTGCACAGGTTCAGGTCTGGATAGAGGGTCTGGGCCAGTACAGGACTTGTTCGCATCATAACAAGTAGGGTGTGTGTTAATCTTCATTTATTGACAAGTGACACATCCTTTTATGTATTGTTTGATGAAAGAATACATTCCTGGCCACTGATATTCTCTTCAAATCAATTCCAATGTGGCATATTGTCCTGGATGTCCTGTCAATATCCGTTCATAATTCCTCATCATCCAGTGAGACGCTGAGCATGGGATCGAAGGCAAATGACTCTACCAACAACTACCTTCCACTCAAGATGAGGTGTTTAGTTCAGGGGTAGGGAGACGCTAAAGCTCTCACAGTAGATCTAGAGAAACCAAATCTTCAAGGAAGAAACAAAAGAAGTACAATTGAAGTGAAGACAAGATCAAGTAGCACTTCAACTGGATGAAGGATAAAAGGATGTAAAGGGTAGGTGACAGGGAGGATTGGAATGTGGTAGAGGATGGGTAGAAGATGAGGAGAATGATTACAGATGGGGGGAGAGAGGATATGTGGGTGATACTGATCTCTGTGTTTCAGATACCAGAGATTGGGGAAGTGAACTCAAAGGTGATGCCGAGTGTTCGACTTCATTTAGGGTGTCAAAAGGATTGTTCTCTGGGTTTGATGGGGTACACTGTTGTTCCATGAAGTGGATACAAGATAATAAAGGAGATAGAATGTTTAGGCCTTCAAGAAGACAAAGTCTCTTTTGTGGAAATAGCCTGATGTCTGAAGAAGGAACATTATTCATAAATAGACCAGTTCCTCAAGAATATCTAGATGAGGTTGATGTTCTAAATGATCTTCTTGTTTAATCTGTTGTATCTTTTTCTTGTAGAAGCGAACAAGACTGATAACTCTGTCAATGTCTAAGCAGTAAGGTGCTAGGATAGAAGTGACCTCGGAGCTGAAGACTTGGGTAGAAATTTTGAACTAGTCTAGTGAAATAGTACTTCGTCTGGACAACAAAAATTCTTCGTTTTACTGGTAAAAGGTCTACCAGAGGTAAAATAAGATCTACTGTTACCCCTCACAGTGGACTCCAGTTATGAGACACTGAGCATGGGGTTGAAGGTGAATGACTCAATCAACAACTACCTTCCACTCAAGCTGAGGTGTATAGTTTCAGGGGTAGGGAGATGCTAAAGCTCTGACAGTAGATCTAGAGGAACCAAATCTTCAAGGAAGAGGAAAAAGAAGTATAATCAAAGTGAAGATGAGATGGAGTAGCACTTCGACTGGGCAAAGACTAGTTCAGATGGGGGATGAAGGGAAAAGGATGTAAAGGGTAGGTGATGTGGAGGATCAGAATATGGTAGAGAATGGGTAGAAGATGAGGAGGATGATTACAGATGAGGAAGAGAGGATATGTGGGTGCTCTGTGGTGATATGCCAACAAATACACAAAACGAAACTGGGGATGGGCAGAAGTGGATGATAATACACTGCTTGAATAGGTGCAGCTACCTCTGAAGGCAAACTAAGCACAAGACGAAGGTGAAAACAAAACTGGCTCAGAATCAAAGAAGACTTAGTACACCTCTGCAAGGTACTGCACAATACGACAAGCAACTATATGAACACACCTCCACAAGTGACTATACGAACACACCTCTGCAAGTATGGCACTATATGACAAGTGGAACACTTGGTATGTAAAGACTGAGCACTGAGAAAATGAAGTTAAGTGGCTCAAGGGGTATGACGCCTCCCACTGAAGATGAAATGTAGAAGACTGCTTTCCACAGGAATCTTACTTGTATTGCTGTTGCACTGTATCTGTATGAAGGCAGTTACAAGCAGTTGTTGTATGATAAGGTAATTGAAGTGCACTTTTATAGTCAGCCACACGATTAGCTAAGTACTATATAGTAGTTTACTATGGTCCATCAAGCCTCTGAGTCTGCACATGGTTCGTAGGTAATCATTGAGTGTTAGTAGGAGTCAGGGATTGTAAGTACATGCTGAACGCATCATCAATCGCAGTCCAGACAAGATATTTCTCATCCGAGTAGTAAGACGAAGTCAGAAATCTGGTAAATGAACTGTTTTGTATAGTGACTGTATCCAAACAAAGGATAGTAAAGTCCAAGTGTACTTCAATCAGCATGTTACTAACTGTGTTTATGGTAAAACTCTTGAGATTAAACTAAATGAAAGCTTTCGTCTTAAAGGGTACCTGTTTGTGAGTCATTCTAGTGGACAAGCTAGATGATTCATAGGTTCGTTTGTGTATATAGTGAGGTTGCACTTCTTCAATTAGAAGTGCACAAAATGATGGGGTGCATGGCCAGGTGTTTACCTGCTGTATCACTGTGTCCCTCCCTGGGCTGGTGGCACCCAATATAATTTACAGGTAGTTATACATTCTTTCTTTGACACTCCTTACATGTGCTCACTGTGTACTACCAGGTTTCATTTCAGTGTTGACATGTGATGTGGCAGGTTGGAAGCCCACAGGTATGTTCAGTCTTTTCTTTCACAACTTTCGCTAGCTAATGACTCTTATGCTGTTTTTTCCAGGAGATTTGAGTGATGATGTGTATGCTTTCTTGCTTGGTGTGTATCAGGCTTCTCCACACTATCCGTTGCTAAATTCTGGCTTTTATGTAGGTGTCTCAGCATAGCTGTATGGAGGAGCTGGAGACTGTAGGACAACGAGCTTTGGGGGTTAGCTGGTTGTCACTCACCACTAATGTTCTATTATGCTACGCACATTGTACCTACATAGAGCTTCTATGCAATATTTTTTTTCTCTCGCTCTTTTACATGTGTGTGTGCCCCAATGAGGAGTATATTGCCCTGAAGGCAGCATTTCTGAGCATGCTGTGGTATAATTGAGTGTATTTGAGGTGTATAATCCTAGAGGACTGATGGTATAATGGATGTATAATTCAGCATTCCAGGAATGCACTCAGGAGTTGTGGAATACAGCCCTGATTTGGTATATTTGGGTATATTCAGGGTCTGGGAACACACATCACACATCTTCAATTTTACTGATGTGAGGTTTTGGGAGAGGGTTGAGGTTGAGAGAGAATTGGAGACACTGGCAGACATGGATCAGGATTATGCTCATAAGGAGGCGATTTGGAGGAGTGGACTCATCCTCCATACTGGAACTGGTCTGATGCCAAGAAGAATTCGAGAAAGAGATTTGGATAACCAATAATGAGGTTTATGATGCAAATGTTTAGAAGGAGGAGAGATTTGACAAAGACTGTGTTGTCTTCAGCAATAATAGAGACTCAGGAGAGGGCAGCCATGGCAGCTTTGAGAAGTCCAAGCTCAGCGTTTCATTTGTCAGGAGGTGATAGAGAACAGTAAACAATTGCCTACTCACCTATTATGTAGCACCAGTGAGACACTGAGTGTGAGGTTGAAGGTGAGTGACTCAACCAAAAAGTACCTTCCACTCAAGACAAGGTGTATAGTTTGGGGGTAGGGAGACGCTAAAGCTCTCACAGTAGATCTAGCTGAACCATATCTTCAAGGAAGAAGCAAAAGAAGTAATAATGGAAGTAACACTGGGCACAAATT
>JAACJM010000383.1:0-58204 GCA_013368315.1 Tetrapyrgos nigripes
AACAATAAGATTATATAGACAATAAAGTGTAGTACGAGAATAGTGTACGAAACCAGCATTGTTCTATCCAGTACAATAGAATCTTATTGTTACTCTAGTATTAGTTTACATGTATTTGTACCCCCTAAAAGGTATATAAGGACTTGTAGATAGTCCTCCAAATAACAAGTTTTACACTTAACCCACATCGCTCAATAAGCCTCTTACTAGCCTTACAAGCTAACTCTTATCCCCAGGTAAGTAAGCGTAGTTGCCACTGCGTTTAGTAGTGTACAAGCCGTACCATGCCTACTTAACAGGTTATGGGCCCCGAAGGCCCTTGGGAGCGCCTTCAATGGCTGCAAACCATAGACTTCGCATACTACCTGGATGGCGCCTTCATGGCTGCCTGTGGCGCCCTTGTGGCAGCCTGCGTCGCCTTTCATGGCTTGACGATATGTCCAACAGCGCAGGACCTATGTCCAGCTGCAGTTGTTGACAATCTAGGGGAGTAGTCACTGTCATGGCGCGTTCATCGCTGCCTCTTTTCACTTTCACATGGCGCATTTAATGCTGCCTTCTTATTCTGCATATGGATAAATGCTGACAGTTGACTTCCCCAGATATTATCAAAGATGTCTTCCAACGTCCTGATGACTACTGTCCCCGTCTTCGCCGGTGTTGATTTCAACATCTGGGCTGACATCCTTGTCGCCTGGTTGCAAGCTACTGGACTTAGTTCTGTCCTTAGATCTGATCGCCCCGATGATGCCGAAGTGAGTACCGCTTCTCCTCTATCTGCTGAAGACGCGGCGGCTCAATCTGAGGCTATCACGGCGGCTCAAAAGAAACAGGCTGACTGGGATGAGAAGAACGATAAGGCCATGGGGTCTATCAAACTTCGTCTCTCTCCTCCCGTTCGTCAGAAAACGCTTGGAATGACTACCGCCAAGGAAATTTGGGACTTTCTCAAGAAGACCTATGGGAAACCTGGTGTTTCCGCAATCTACACGGATTTCAAACGTGCTACCTCCATCACTATTCCCAACGATGCCAATCCTAGCGCTGCGATCGAACTTATTCGCATGCACTTCGATAGGGTCAGTGCCTATGGTATCCCCACTGATGGCACCTCAACCACTTCCGTTACGAAAGTCGCCAACTTCCTCATCGTCATGTTCATCATTTCCAAACTTCCCCCCAGATATGAGTATCTTATCAATCAGTATACTCAATACACTCTTGAGGAGGTCGACAACGCAAATCTCGATGTACTGCAAAACGAGATTGTCAATATTTGGGAATCTCGCCAGGGAGCATTCAAGGGGCCTTCTGGAAAAGCCCATGCCAACCGTCTTTCAGCTGTCAAGCGAAAGGACGGTAATCCTAGTTTCCAACAGCAGCAGCAGCAGCGCCCTAGTGGCAGCAGCAGCGGCGCTAATGGAGCCAGCAGCTCCAATGGGAATAACAAGGGAAAGGGCAAGGGAAAGGGCAAAGGAAAAGCTCAATTCCGTCGAGGAGGTCGAGCTGGAAAATTCGAACAGGCCAAGAGACAGGGCCAGGCACATCTCGTCCACGACGACATGTCTCCCTTGATGCACACAGTCACCGTCGTCGACACGCCCGCTGCAGTTGATACCCGTAAGCCATTCTTCATGGAAACGGAAAAGCCTTTTGACGCCTTCTTCACAGGTACCAAAAGAGCTATCAACCTTGCACGCAATATTGGCGCTAGACCATCTGGTGAGACTGTTGCTACTCTTGAAGATGTCGTCATGTCTCATCCCGATCCTTCCTCCTTCACTCCACTTACTCCTGCTCCCCGTTCTAAACGCACTCTCACGGAACGCATCTATTGGTCTAACCTTCAATCATCTTCTGATGGTTGGGGTGATGCTGGCAACTGGAATGGTTGGAACGGTGAATATCCCGAAACTCAGACCGGTTCAGATGCCGATATGGCATGCGCTCAAGGAGAAGATGCCAGCTGGAACGGGGACACTCTGGTGAACACTTCGGAACTCGGAAGTGTGTTTGGTACCACAACGACGGAGTCAGGTGCAAAGGTTTCTCAGGACATCCGGACACCTGTTCCACTTATCGACCGGATTGCCGCGGATCCTGCTGCCGAGATGATGGAATGCGCAATGTACCTTGGGGAAAGGTTCCAGAATCCCGAGGATCCCCTACACATCTATGGGGAACCACTCAGAGCAGCACTGAACACCGTTGCCCCAACGGGAACAAGTGGCACTCTTTCTCTTGTCCAACGACTTGCTGCAGTCCGCAGCGAGATGCCAAGTGGCTCACAGCCTGCACATCCCAATGGCATGACCACTCAATCCTTGCCATCCAGCCGTGTTGCAAGCCCAACACCTGGCACGACTTCGACGGGATGGGAATGGCTGACTCCTCATCTCCAAAACGAGGATGGAAGGTACGACGAGCTAATCGACTGGCAGCGAGACGCAACAATCGGACTAGGAGGGATGGAACTACCCTCCAGGGCTCCAACTCCGAATTCAATGCCAGAACTTCAGAGTATGTCTCCGAGCCGATCCGAAACCAGCGACCTCGAGTACATGTCCACTCCGCCATCGATCGGCAGGATGAGTCTACCTACGTCACCCGTAGAGGACACCGAATCGTACGGAATTCCAAGTCCACAACCTTCTACCCCCGTCATGATTACCGTCAATGCCGCAAATAATTATGGATGGTCCTTAGACTCCGAACCCTCCGGCTTGGACAACGGTTATCTCAGGTCAGATCTCAATTTAGATCTTATGAATAAAAGTACTGATGCGCTTTTCCCAGCAGCTCGTAATTTGGAAGCAGGTTCTTCATGTATATATTTATTACATACCGCTCCTCTGGGTTTAACAACCCCTTTTATTTATAATGATCTGTACACTAGCCCTGGCGGCAACAATAAATATTTATGTGCCTGTGGCACTCTGTTCTCACTATGCCAGAAGTGTAAGAAAAAGAGATCTGATACTGTCAAAATCCACTTCAGTAATGGATGGTTACTTGATTCTGGAGCATCAGCGCATTTTACGTTCGACATAAATGACTTTGTTGAATTGAGTTATATAAAACCAATTCCAGTGAAAACTGCCAATGGATTCACGAAGATTCGTGCATCCGGAACAGTCCTGATCTCTCAACGTAAAAGAGTGATGAAATTATATCCGGTCTATTACATTCCCGATCTAAATCAACGACTCTTATCTGTTGGTCAATTCTTAAATGACAACATGTTTATGCGCGGTAACTCCGATCAGATCACCATTTCAAGAAATACAACATTCTTGACTTTCTCAAAGCGTATACCGGAAGAAATGCTATACTATCTTCCACACAAATCGAAAATTGTCGCTTCTAAAGCCAATCTTTTGATTTATCTTATCAACTACGAGATTTTACATCGTCGTATAGGGCATCCCTCTCGTGATGTTCTAAAACATGTCCGACAACACACCCTTGGCACTCCTGAATTCATTATTCCGAAGGAGCTTCCTTTGTGCAAAGGCTGTCTTGAAGGCAAAACTCCCAGACAGGCTTACCCTCCTAACGAACGACGTGCTACTCGTCCTTTCCAAATTATCCATACGGATTTACATGAATACCCCACGATATCCTACCACAAGTACAAGTATATAATCATCTTCTTTGATGATTACACTTCAGATGCTTGGATACGTTTTCTTAAAGACAAAAAACAACCACTAACTGCCACTCGCCAGTTTCTTGCGATGGTAGAAACGCAATATAAGACGAAAGTCGAACAGTGGATGTCTGATATGGGTGGTGAATTCATCAAAGGCACCTACCGAGAAATGTTACTCGAGAAGGGTGTTAAAATCCTTAACAGTGCACCATACATTCATCAACAGAATGGTCGAGCGGAACGCTTTATACGCACCCTAATGGATAAGTCATTGGCAATGATGAAGTTAGCATGTCTACCTGAATCTTGGTGGGAATACGCTGTCCGTCATGGATTGTATGTCTATCGACGTACTCCCTTACGACGACATAAATGGATAACTCCATTTGAAATGCTTGAAAAGGAAAAACCGCGTATCGATCATTTACGAGTTTTTGGCTGTGGAGCTTATGTCTTTAAACCCGAGGAAACTCGAAAGAACAAACTCGCGTCCAAGTCAGAACTCATGACGTATCTTGGTGTAGCACCAGGAGAACGTGGAAATCTTTTCATGCGTACAAACAATGCGGAATTTACATCCCCGCAAGCCGTGTTTGAGGAAGACTTCTTTCCTCGATGTAAAACTCAATCTCGTAATTCAAAACAACTACCTATCGAGTCATCGCACGACGATGACACTCCTCTACCACAACCAATCCCTGACGATGATGATGAAGATTTTCATCATCGTCCTCCTCGCATCCCTTCAACAAGGAGACCTGATCAACTTCGTGACGACGAACCTGAACAGGATCCACCGCCTTCGTCCCCGGATAGTGACTCTGAGCCTAGAAGAACGGTAACACCGCCGCCAGTGGAGACACCACCTCCTCAGGCACCTCGAAAGCCCAGAGCTCCTAGACAAAGACGGCCACCAACAGAACCAACGCGTCGAAGCGAGCGTACTGGTACTGTACCTAAACGATACGGGGATAAACACCCTGTAGAAGTTGAACGCGATCTTGAACCTCAAATCGCAGCTGATAAAAGAGCGGAAGCAAAAGCTAAAGCAGAGAGAGACGCTCGGAGAGAACGTCAACAAGCTGCAGAGCAACAGGTTCCCGGACCTAGTTCTGCATCCGGAAGCGCACCCCAGGGGGAGCAGCAAGCCGAGAGTGATGACTCTGCACGCCCTGAATCAGAAGAAATGGCAGAACCATGCCGTGAAGGGGGAGTATCTATAAATTTCTTGCTTATGCAGGCAATTGCTCCTGGAGAAATCGATTCCCACTTGCTTATTCAGAAAGTTACTTCGAAGAATGATGGGAATCAACCGAATGTTCGTAATATTCGCGAATGGACATTCAAAGATATTGCTCGCTTACCTATAGCTGAGCAAGAGGAATGGAAAGTCGCTTGCCGCGAAGAACTAGAGGCTCTTCGCAAGCGCGACACCTATGAATTGGTCGAAAGACCTAAAGATAGGAAAGTTATCAAAAACCGATGGGTCTTCGACATCAAAACTGATGGTCGTAAAAAGGCAAGACTCGTTGCAAAAGGTTTTTCACAGGTCGAAGGCATAGACTTTGATCAAATATATTCGCCTGTTGTTCGATTCGAGACTGTGCGCTTAATCTTCGCTTTAGCAGCACTTAAGGGCTGGCACGTGTCCGGTGTCGATGTCCGATCAGCCTATTTATATGGCTTACTCGATGAAGAAATCTATATGGAACAACCGGAAGCCTTTAAAGTAAAAGGACAAGAGCATAAAGTTGTCCGGCTTCTTCGTGCTCTTTACGGACTCAAACAAGCAGGACTTGCGTGGTGGAAAAGTCTTGATAAGTCCATGGCGGAACTCGGTTTTAAACGAATCATTTCCGACGCCGGAATCTTCATTCACAAACGCTATGACACCAACAATAATCCTATTGAAAACTCTATCGTCATTGCCGTAGTCTATGTGGATGACGCTCTATTCTGTGGAGCTAACAAAACCTTAGTCTTACGACTCAAAGGAGACTTTATGAAGAGATGGGAATGTAGGGATTTAGGCGATGCCAAAGAATTTCTTAGGATGAGAATTACCAGGAAAGGCAGCAAGATCTCTTTAGACCAGTGCGCTTATCTGGATAAAATCCTAGAAACTTATGGAATGCAAAACGCGAAAGCTTCTGCTACCCCATTACCTGGCAATTATCACCCTCTTCCTCTTCCAAATGACACTCCTGTCAATTATACTCTTCGTCAAAGTTATCAGGAGATAATTGGATCCTTACTCTACTTAATGTTAGGAACACGTCCTGATATTTCCTTTGCTGTCACAAAACTTGCGCAATTTGCTGCAAACCCCTCACAAGAACACTACAATAAGGCGAAAGACATTTGCCGTTATCTCGTTGGCACTAGAAAATATGCTCTTGTGTACAACGGTCGAGGGGGAGAAGGCTTATCAGCCTATACAGACTCTGATTGGGGATCAGATCCTGGAACTCGCAAATCTCAAACTGGCTTCTTCCTACAATTAGCCCAAGCACCATTTAGCTGGACGTCTAGACAACAAAAGACAGTTGCTCTATCTTCGACTGAAGCTGAATACATGGCACTTAGTGACTGTAGTCGACAAGTCTGTTGGTTCAAGACTCTTCTCAGTGAAATCGAATATCCTCTTCACGCTATTCCAATTTACGGTGACAATCAGGGATCAATTTTTATTGCATCAAACCCTGTCACGGATAAGCGAACCAAACACATTGATATTCGATATCATTTTGTTCGAGAAAAAGTCATCGACGAGACAGTCAAGTTATTCTTCATTGAAGGAAGCAATAACCCTGCAGATCTACTCACTAAAGCTCTAGATCGAGTAAAGTTTGAGAAGTTCAGGAAACAATTAGGACTTCAGTTTTATAATTGAAGAAATCGCATCGAAAACATCGAGGCACTGGATCCCTTCTTTCCATGGCTGCTTACAGCGCCTACCTATGCTTACGCGCACTACCGTGCTGCTTAGCAAGGGGGAGTGTTGAATTGGCGCATTCAGTTGCAGCCATCAATGTATTCTATGTAGAACAATAGTAGTAGTTATATATAGAACAATAAGATTATATAGACAATAAAGTGTAGTACGAGAATAGTGTACGAAACCAGCATTGTTCTATCCAGTACAATAGAATCTTATTGTTACTCTAGTATTAGTTTACATGTATTTGTACCCCCTAAAAGGTATATAAGGACTTGTAGATAGTCCTCCAAATAACAAGTTTTACACTTAACCCACATCGCTCAATAAGCCTCTTACTAGCCTTACAAGCTAACTCTTATCCCCAGGTAAGTAAGCGTAGTTGCCACTGCGTTTAGTAGTGTACAAGCTGTACCATGCCTACTTAACAACTTTAAGGTAAGGAAGGATGCTGGCAAAACCCATGCCGTCTGGATGAGAGGTTTCGTTGAATTTCTGGAGACACTGTTCGAGCATATTCATGCAACTTTGAAGGTCGTCAATGTAGTAGACTGCCAGGGTACCTTCTCCGCAAGAAGCAGCTTCGGGAGTGTAGTGCAGCATATCCTTGGACACAGTGCTCCACATAATGCTATATCCATAGAGCAGCTGTTGCGGCAACGTTGGTTTTCGTGGAATACAAATATAAAAAGGCCATTGGCAATTGAGTGGTTGTGGCCATTGTATGGGATCATCCTGCCCATAACACGCGTTGGAACAACGGTAAAGATCACGTGTCGATCCAAGAGGGGGGTCTGGGGCGGTGAAAGAATTTGGGGACGTCATGAAGTGACACGATTGGGGAAGGAGGGCACCACAGAGACCGTCCAGGTAGGTAAGCTCTTCTGAAGACATGTCAAGGAACAAAATCAAGAGCAACATAAATGATAACGCATGGTGAGCATCCCGGTTCCTGACAAGGTCATCGAGATGGATTTGTATGGGAGACATGAAGACGGATGGGTGGAGGCGCAAATGAGATAGTCAATCTTAGTCTCGGCACGTGAAAAAGGAAGTCGAGATTCACCGACCAAGTCAGTGGTGGAAGCACCGAAACCTAGTCAGTGCCAAGTGCTGGACCAAGCCAGGACTTGACGATATGAGGAAGAGAGGTGGTAGTAAACTTTAAAAGAATAATTAATAAGTGCTGATGATGTAGTGGTGTGTGACCATGTGACCACCCATTGAATTATTGACGAGTCGTTCTCTGTGTCTACCATCATCTTCTTTGCTGCATGAGTCCTGGCTTGGCCAGGACTCGACACAGGCTCGGTCCTGTGTCTTTAAGCCAACTTGGTTGGCCATACAACTCCCTTGTCTTCATTTTGCAGATCGCATTCTGGACTTTTTGCAATCTGAGGACTGGCGAGATTGAGGGCATCAACTCTGTGTACATTTTTGTACGTCCTTTTCGGCTTCCTTTCTTGATGATTATTGATTATTGATATACTTCTATGAAGGTTACGGACTACTGGACTGGACAGTGGTGTTTCCTGCTATGATCTATGGAATGGTTAGCTTTGCTGACCCCCATGATGAAAAGTTGTGGATCCTCCATGGTCTACTACCTACACTGGCCAAGAACAGATTTTACTACAAACCAACTAGGTATGTCATTTGCAGTATTTTCTTGCTAAGTACTGTCACTCAAGTCTTACAGGTTTCTGTTGGCAATTTCAAGACTTTTGGCGACTTTGTTTTATTCGTTGCGTGAGTCCTGGCTTGGCCAGCACTCGACACAGGCTTGGTCCTGTGTCTTTAGCCAACTTGGTTGGTCACACAACTCCCTCTTTTTTGTTTTACAGATCGCGTTCTGGACTTTTTGCAATCTGAAGACTTTGACGAGATTGAGGGCGTGTATGGTCTTTTGGCACGTCTTTTTGGATTCTTTTCTGGATGATTACTGATATGCTTCCCTGTAGGTTACAGTCTGGGCCTGGACGGTGGTGTTTCCTGCTATGATCTATGGAACGGTTAGCTTTGCCAACCCCCATGACGAAAAGTCGTGGATCTTAAATACAGTCTACTATCTACACCGGCCAAGAACAGAGTTTACTACAAACCAACTAGGTATGTCTTTTGCAGTATTTTCTTGCTAAGTACTGTCACTCAAGTCTTACAGGTTTCTGTTGGCAATTTCAAGACTTGGCGATTTTGTTTTATTCGTTGCGTGAGTCCTGGCTTGGCCAGCACTCGACACAGGCTTGGTCCTGTGTCTTTAGCCAACTTGGTTGGTCACACAACTCCCTCTTTTTCGTTTTACAGATCACGTTCTGGACTTTTTGCAATCTGAAGACTTTGATGAGATTGAGGGCGTGTACGTTCTTTTGGCACATCTTTCCGGCTTCTTTTCTGGATGATTACTGATATGCTTCCCTGTAGGTTGCAGTCTGGGCCTGGACGGTGGTGTTTCCTGCTATGATCTATGGAACAGTTAGCTTTGCTGACCCCCATGACGAAAAGTTGTGGATCGTCCATACGATCTACTACCTACAATGGCCAAGAAAGGAGTTTACTGCAATCAAACTAGGTATCTCGTTTGCAGCATTTTCTTGGCAAGTTCAAGACTTTTGGTGACTTTTATCTTACTCACTGCATGAGTCCTGGGTTGGTCAGCACTCGACACAGGCTTGGTCCGTGTCTTTAGCCAACTTTGTTGACTATACGAGTCTCTTTGCTTTCGTTTTTGCATGTCAGTCGTGAGCCATAGTCAGGCTTGGTTCTGTGCCTGTAGCCAACTCGGTTGGCCACACACTTCCGTCTTTACAGACCGCATTCGGGCCTTTTGGCAATGTCAACACTTTGGGTGAGATCGTCAACTGCGTTCACCGGTTGGGTACGTCTTTCTCGGCTTTCTTTGTGAATGACTGACTGATATCTATGTCTCCAGGCTACTGGCTAATTGATTTGATGCCAGTGGTATAATCGATATAAATGTCTAAAGATTGCAGACTAAGAGAACCATTGACGCCGGTGGTGCTATGATCCACGGAACGGTTAGCTTTGCTGACCCCCATGACGCAAAGTTATGGATCTTCTGTACGGTCTGCCAAAAGGTCATGGGTTTTTTGAACGATCTGCGACTTCCACCAATCTATATCCCTGGACCTAGCTATAGGCCATACTCTCCATATAAAAAACAATGTCACAACTGTTCCAGTCAACATCAGTAATACTTGATTCTCAAATTCTAATATCGAGTTAATCTATGTCCCCCGTTTGCTAGCCTACAACAGGCCTGCATTACATAAGAAAAGCAAAGTCGCAACCGCTCCAGCCCCTACAAGTAATAATGCGATCATCAAATTCGTACCCCAATCCCCTGTCCTAGACGCTGCCCTATCCAGCCTCTCCTTCAACAGTATAATCTCATCACACACCTTCTGGATGGCCCTGCTGATACCCTGCCCCCATTCACTACTGCCGAGTGCGACGCTGAAATCATGAAGATCCATGGTTGGAGATACCGTCTCTATGGCAGTTGGTATGATGGCACCACAGGTCATAAAATAGTGCACTCACCTGTCTGCCTCTCCATGGTTGCCGATTCCGTGATTATGACTGTCATGGTCTCAGTTGTGGGATGATTGTTGGCACTACAAGTCCAAGAATCTTTCCAAGAATCTTCCAGCACACTTGTCTTTGGGAACACTGTCACGGTCATGATATCTGGGGACACTGTGATGGTCATGGTGTCGGTCATGGTATGTGTGGATACTACGACCACAGTGTCACTGCTGGTGGGTTGTGGAGATACTATGACCGGGGACACTGTGACGGTCATGGTGTGGGTTGTGGTATGTGGGGGTACTATGACCGTCACAGTGTCGCTGCTGGTGGGTTGTATGACTGTCACAGTGTTGCTGCTGGTGGGTTTTGACACCTGCTGGGAAACTACTTTATGACGCGACGTCATTGGAGAACCATAGTAGCTAACAGCTATGGCTATGGATGCCATTATGACCGCCACAAAGCAACCTATCATACTGAGCGGGACTGATGCTGATTTCCAAGATTGATTTTGATGAGGCGGTTTTATATCAGATGAAGGGTACGGGCACTCTGATGCTGAAGAGGATGTAGCCAGTGCTATCTTGACCGATTTGGGACTACGAGCTGGGCTTGGTGAAGTGAGGAGGGGAGTTCTGCGGGGTGTTGTGTCTCTGTATTCGTAGACAGTTATTGAGCCGGTCAGACCACCTGTCGTCCCTAATGCAATTCTTTCCACGCCATTGTCATTGTCGGCCCATATCGCCTAAGAAAGGTAGTCAGTTCATCCCTTGTGTGTGTCAAGCATTTCACACACTGAACAAAACACCGAGCATCCTAGATCCCCTAATGGTACGAGGATGTAAGTATATCACTGTCAGATCTGCAGACTGTTGCTCACCGTGATTGTTAAGACGTTGTATTTCCCGACCAGTATTCGGATCGATGATGAAGGTGTTCCCTTCTGCACCACCGTATATCAACCACTGACCGTCTGTGAGGATGCCTACCAGCAATACCATGTTCCTATGGCCCCATCCTGTGGTCGGGATAAGCTGACCTCTATATTGGGCAGTCTTTGGTTCATTGATTGGGTCCGTCCAATACAATTCTATCCCATCATAAAGATTATAAACAGCCGTCAGCCAGTATTGCTGACGTTTGTGGACGTCCCAGCTCGCACTGAAAGTGATCAGAAACTTCGGTGCAACTAGGTCCTTGCTGTGACTGTACTCACAAATAATGCCCTCGTCTTTCCGACAATGTCCAGCATAGATTTAAGGAGGTGATGTTGGCCACGGTGTCACGGTGTATATTGTACGCACTTGCATGTGCATGAGCTTGCGAGCATATACTTCCAGAGTCACAAAACATACCGAATGCCATGCTCAAGATATCCTACCACAACAACAGCTTCTTCAGGCCCATCTTTCACCTTCAGTCCACTGATGACTGCCGCCGAGTCTTCCTTTTCCGGTGGAGGAGACTGTGTCATTAGAGGCCCTCTTCTGTTGACTACACAATCTTCTTTAATGCTTGCCGTAGTACTGGGATATCACTCACTGTTGTCCAGTGGGAACACAACGATGTCTCCGCCATCACCGACGAATAAAAGTCGGACATGATTGGAGATTTCCAACGCTGTTATTGGACCTTGGAGGTCTTTCATTGTGATGAGAGGGTCGTACTGTGATGAGAGGGCCGCACTCCAGGTCAGCTGTTGGAATGGGTCAGTGCAATTATATATTCATGGTATTGTCAACTCACAGAGCGTCTAACGTAGTGAAGATGCGCGTTAACTTCCCCGATAAATAACATCTCAGTATTCGGGTCCCTTCCCCAAATGAGGGCAGTGATTGCCGATGACAATTGGAATGATGCTGGCGGATACTTGTTGTCCAGTGCAAAAATTCGGAGTAGACCTGATTTCGTGCCAGCAGCTAACAGATTACCCCCAGGGGAAAAGGCCAGAGCGCAGACATCTACGGCATCCCGTAGGGTCAGTCTAGAGTGGAGGACGTAAGGTGGATCCAAGTCAGCCATCATGGCCATGACTTCATGCATCCGGTTCACGAGATTATTTATCTCGGATTTCCCCCTATACATGAGGACTGGTAAAGGAAACCTCGTGTAGTTTTTTTTTTACCAGTACACGGATCTCAAGATCTATTTTATGTCAAAACCTAAACATTAACCAGAACCCAGCCATCTTCATGTGGGACATATCAGTATCGGGCATCTCCTGTGAATGGAAACACTCACGCGTATACTTGAGGGTCATGAACGAATTCGTATTGCTCTTCCATTGGCCTAATATACTGCTGCAATAGGCGCTGTGGTTGAGTGCGAAGCCAGTCCTGATTATATGCGTTCCTAGGTAGTTGTGGGACGAATTTCCCGTCAACGTAGATGTGTTGATCCCCCAAATCTCGAGGGCGAATTCGTTCGTGCGGAGGGTTTCCATGAAAATTTCTAATATCGATTCAATGCAGCAAAGCCATCCTGTCAATCGTATGCATGAATGCTGCCAGTACCGGCGCTCGCCAACGTGGGTAACGAACATGATAGGCACACTGGTACGGTGAGACCTGGACCTCCTCGTCGCTTGACATACCATCAACGCTGAGTCTCTCCATGAGCTCTTTATGTCGACGGAGTTGGTCAGAGCGCAGAACTGTGCGTAAGCGGTGCTGGAACAGTTTGATTAGTAGAGCTTGTGGATTGCCGGAGAATGGGAGTGCCTACGTCAGATTTGCAGTGCTTCCTCCTGTCCAGCTTCTTTCATTCTTCTTCTTGCGCGAGCCCTTCTTGCGCCCATCTGTAGTCCTTTATCACACCTCTCACTTGTTCAAGAAATGCTTTCTGGCTGTTGAGGCGGTCCGACTCTCCATATGGTGTCTCTCCGTCGAGAATCATCATGTCGGTGAATACTCGTGCTGCTGACACATTCCAAGCGTGTTTCGGTCTTCCTCCTAGATAGATCCGGAATCTGTCCCTGTCGCAGCAATCTGGACCATCGCCTTTTGGGTCCCATGTCGCTGCAAACACGTCGGCTTCGTTGGGAGTGGGGTCGAGGACCAGTTGCTGGCGTCTTCATAGTTTTTTCAAATAATTCCGAATGGCTTTCTACAGACATCTCGACATTATTGGCCATAATCCAGAGGATTTCAACAAGTTACCTGGAACGTATTGACCTCTGGTGGTCTCGCTTTGCTCAATGTTGTCTTTTTGGGTGGCTTGGATGGAATAGCAGATGTCCTGGTGCTGGCAGCGGTCATAGTCGCCTGTGTAAGGTGTCCTGACCTCTCTAGCGCAGAGATCAATTTGTCAAAATTGCGATCCATATTCGCATTCATCTCAGCTAGGGCGTTAAGAAATGTAGTAGTATTATCCTGGTGCGGCTGATGTTCCTGTGGAATAGATGCAGTGATCACGAATCAGCTTGAAATTTTTTCGTCAAGCGTACCCTATCGAGCTCAGGCGTTGGAGAAGGTGGATGGGGAGTGGCACTCGATGACCTGCTTCTGTCTCTGTTATCCTCATGGAATCGCAAAGGATCACCGTTATATTGGAATGCCCCTGGACGAAGGTTTGGATGTGGTGCACTAGTACTGGGGCCGGCCCCTGACATTGTTGATATTGGAATGGAATTGGAATGGTATAATCAGGTGATGTCCTTGATGTGCGAGTACTAGAAGTTCAAGGAAATGTCACGAAGCTCTGTCATATGAAGCTGTTGATGTAGGTTCTCCCTTATGGCATCAAGAAGCAGCTGCATTGCTCGTGTTGGTCGCGTACTGTAGATCTACATGTGCCGATCTAGACGTGATAGACAAGCATTGTATGCTCATGTTATCATTATCTCACTTAGAGATCTTCACAAAGGGATCTGGGCCTTTCAGTCGTATATGTCCCTGCTTCCCAGCGTTCTCTATACTCGTGCCCATTCCAAACAAAGTATGCTACCCACCAACAAGTGCTCTCCTAACGGCCAGGAGAATGTAAGCCACTCTTGCCTTCTGCTCTGAATGACGTTCTGAGAGCACTTCAGGCACCCAAACTAAGGTACCTAGTTAGGTGGATTAGCTCCTGCAAGCTAATCCACCTAAGTAGGGGTAGTAACCCGGTCTCTAACCAAGTCCCTGGGATCTACCACCTGCCTCCTGGGCCTACCTGTGGGATATCCCACAAGCTCTGGGATCTACCTGTGGGACATCCCAGGAGCTGGTTTTTGGCTGACAAGCTCATACCTTTGGGACAT
The DNA here is from genome assembly GCA_013368315.1 of Tetrapyrgos nigripes. NCBI lineage: Eukaryota > Fungi > Basidiomycota > Agaricomycetes > Agaricales > Campanellaceae > Tetrapyrgos > Tetrapyrgos nigripes. Next base: position 14,380 of record JAACJM010000383.1, read on the forward strand.
CCCCTGTGTCACACTGTCACACAATTTTCCTTAATTCTGATATAGTTCCTGCACAATGTTGCATCCTTTTGTTTCCCATCATCCTTCTTCACCTCAATTTTAAATATGCAGTCATAACACTCAAAATATTACACTGAGCAGTGCCTCCTAAAATAAATAACTTATCAGTCATTTCACCATGATAAACTCTATTGTAGACCCCAAGCTTAATTTGTTGTCCAGTAAAGAAATAAATAGTGCCCATAACTTGTATGCCATTGAAACCATTTTCTACACATATTCAAGCTTTTCCTGGTGCTATGGGTACTTAACCCCACAAGTGGGGACTTGGCACATTCCAACATCTCACTTGCCAGCTGGCACATCCCAATAGATATCTTGGGGCAAGGGACTTCCCATAGTATTATGTATCAGCATGGGATCTCCCAATCTTGTAAATTGGGATATCCCATACACATTTATACACAGGGATATCCCTTGAGAAATCTTTGGGGATGTCCCCACACCATATATTGTATGGGATATCCCACATGCATTCTCCTGGGATATCCCAACCTACACCAGTGCATGGGATATCCCACATCCATTCTACTGGGATATCCCAACCTACACCAGTGCATGGGATATCCCACATGCATTCTACTGGGATATCCCAACCTACACCAGTGCATGGGATATCCCACATGCATTCTACTGGGATATCCCAACCTACACCAGTGCATGGGATATCCCACATGCATTCTACTGGGATATCCCAACCTACACCAGTGCATGGGATATCCCACAACCTGCCATTGGGATCTCCCAGTGGACTCACATGGGACATCCCAGCAGATTCCGCTCACTGGGCACTGGGCAAATGGCAAGGCTAGCAAATTGTGTGCTCTTCTCTGGACATTTGTAAGAAGTATCGGGCCTGAACAGTGCTGTTAACCTATCTATATGGGTACGGCCGTATTTTATTATGGACTTATAAATATGGTAATGACGACACTTCAGGTACCCGGTCTGGACTCGGGAACGTGCTCTGTGCCACTAAGGCTTGTGGGCGCTAAGGCGTACAGACCACTCTGTCAGAGGATTGATGCCAGCTTTTTCAATGCCACAATAGTGTACCGGTTAGCACACCTTACTCTTTGAGTGGGAGGCCTGGGTTCGAATCCAGGTTGTGGTGTAAACTCTCCTGATCTTGTTTTTGCCTTTCGATATTGTCTTCATTTGGATTTTTCTCGTGAACTGTTGTAAAAACCTCTGTACTCAATAATGTCTCTTGATCTGCCCTTTTCAGTAGTGTACAGTGTATAAATTCTTCTTCCCTCTTGAATCTCCCAAAAAGTTCATTACGAAAACAAATATCTATATATCAATCATCTATAACATCCACCACCCCTCTGAATCCATCTACCTCGTCAGTCGCATCCAAAACTGTCACCAATGCCGCATCCATACCTTCCTCAAAATCTACATCAAAGACTCCACCCTCCATCTCCTCCACTGATGAAGTTACCACCTCAGCTTGTGCCTCAGCCAACTCCTCTACTGAAGGACCCCAACCTTCTGAATATCCATTACTTGCATCCACCCCGACAAGGGAAGGCAGCCACGCTGCACACATTTTCAGAAGGTGCTTGCGCCGTAGATCCAGCTGGTAGAAGAGCCCAGATTCCCCTTCTAGATGGATGAGTCAACTCTCATTGAAGATCAATCTGAATTGACCATATGACGTACCAGTCACCTCCATTACATCGTTCAGTCTTCCCCATTCCTCAACAAACCACTCCTGCAGAGACTGGCGGTAAATGCAGATCCGCGACACTTCTTCGTTACAACGATCTAGCTCTAACATCACCCGGATTCCTTTCCTAACATTTTCATCAGCCATCCATGCTGGGGACTCTGTTCCCCCCTCATCATCTAATCCAATATCCTGCGAGATATCCTCATCGACGTCCAAATCAAATAACGTTTCCTGTTGCAGCTTCTTCGGAGCCACCGCAACCTTTGTCACACGGCCTTTCCAGATTAACTCAGTCATTTCATCGCAGAGCTTGTTGTACTTCGTTGCCAAGGCTGCGATTCCAGGCTCCCGTCTCTTGATGGAGTCTTGAATGTGCTCTGTCAGCTGTTGCTCTGATAACCCGACACATCAGTTAATAATCCCATACACATAGAACAGAAGTCACTCGGACTCACCACTGCGTTGTTTCCTAAACGAACGCTCCAATCTATCCAACTCAAATTTCCGCGATCGCAGACGTTCCTGGATACGTTTTTTCAATGCTTGTGCATTCATCCTCTTCGTAAGATAAAGGTTTCTCTTCAAGTTGTTGACTTCCTCGAGCTGCTCCACTCCCAGTGCCTGTTCCTGTCTCTTCAAGTCGAGTTCTGTCTTGCGAATAGATTTGTCTGCCTTCTTCAGATCCTCGTCAGCCATAGCCCTCTCATAGGATGTTGAGGTCCTCGAGATGAGCACCTCCTGGAGCTGTGTCTGTTGTTGCCTCAGAATCTCTACAGCCTTCCGTAGCCTAAGTGTCTCTTCCACCACTTTTTCCCCTGCTTTTTTCTGTTGTTCTGAAAGCCAGATATTCGTCAGCTACCCTTGATCGCATCCAAAACAAGAGGATTGACGCACTTTGAAGAGGCTTCGTCTGAGACTTGACCTGTAACCTCCATTGTTCACGAAGCACCTCTCGGGATTTCCCTGCCTTGTCAAAGTCTTCTTGAGCATCTCGTCGTCGCTGCAGACATAATTGAAGCTTTCGATGCAGCCATTTCCCAGCACCAACAAGAGCTTGCTCGTTATTGAAGTGTAGTTGCGAGTCAAGGGTGTAGAGACGGACATAGTACTACATTCCGGGAACGGATGTCAGTAGCTGGAGCTAGATAAAGCACAATAAATTAAGGAACTCACCCCTGCTACCTGTGTATACGCAATTAATCGACTCAGAGCGTGCCAACACCTTTCGCAAGTCTCTCCATCACATAAACCAAAACCTCCGCGCTTCCTCGGGTGGTATACAAGCTGACATGGCCATTGGTGACCGTAGGCATGGAAAACTGACACTCCCCACACGATACGATCCAGATACCGAGACAGGAAGCCCCACTTCAAGCAGCTTCATTCTAGTTGGCAGGCAATATCGTACAGAAAACCAACAGTCCAGTCCTCTGGCAAGTTTTCAAATAATGTCTGGAGGAGGACGAGAATATAATGTTGTTTCTCCCCCAGGGAGTTCATTGTTACCATAAACAGGCTGGCACCATGAGGGCAGAACATTCCCGCCAGTGCACGCTCATCATATCCTTTAGCATGAGACTTTGAACGCGAATTGTCTGAAGCCATAAAACTCGTGTTACACCTGTCCAAAACCGACTTCGGAATCTTCATTCCCTGCTCGACATAGTCATTCTCCAGATCCTCGTCCTCACTTGCCTGGCCTTGTACCTCGAACATTCTCAACGTAGTCCTCCATCTCGCGCACTGTGTCTGGATGGATGAAGGTGTCTGGATGTACTCGACAAGGGTCTTTCCCGTGCTGGTCGTTATGCTTCTGGGTAAAGCACGCGTCCACGCACACAAGGACAGTAGGTCTAAACGAGAACATCATTAGCACTGTCAAATCATTTGAGGTGTCAAAGTGACTCACCCTTTCTCTGTGTAGTCCGTCCAAAGCACATAGGACATCAGGATCTCAGATATTCAGAAGGCCGCCTATTTTCGTTGTCCAGGGTGCGAGACCTGCCTTCCACGTTTTCCAGTGCGTCCAGGCAGATGTTCCTCATCGTCAGATGAGTCCTCTTCATGTCCAGCCACTTCCATATCTCTTCTGCCTTGTTCAGTACCACGGTGCACATTTGCCTCTTCTTGAAGTTGATCATTGGTGTTCCTTAGATATTGGTTGCAATACTCAGTCGTCGCGTTCTGTAGACTATTGAACCACTGCAGGGCATTGGAAAAACGTTGTCGAAGAGGATCCTATACATCCACAATTAGCCTACTTGCAGGTCTCTAAGCCACAGATATCACTCACTGTGCCTTTCAACCGATAGTTCTGTGCATCATAGAAGCTCTCCAATGCATGGCACCACGCTGTATGGTTAGGTGCGATTCGCAGGAACAATCGCGTAACGAAGTCCAGCATCCTGATATCCACCGCTAGAGTCGGTCGGAATGGTGCACAAGGGAACAGGCCACTCTTAACCAGCTGTTTTGCAATATAGGTATGAGGCTGGCAACGACAATAAGGAACGGTGATCGTCTCCAAGCCTAGGGACTGTCAGTATGTGATATCTGACACAGCTCTAGTGCAACTCATGATTAAAACGGACTACGCTGACCGTCAATTCCTGATGATTCCGACACTCGCAAACCTCCTCCAACCTAAAGATCCTCACGTAGGTTCCGAGTATCCTGCAGCAACTCCATGTAGGGATCTACCAGGCTGGGGATGACCTCGGTCATCCAATGTTTGGCCTGGTCTGCTTTCTTCTGCCTACTTCCCTTTACTGGAGATCTTTGTCCAACTATGCTGTGAAATCCTCCTTGAAACAACGTTGCAACTTCCCCGTTGTTGGGAAAGTCAGTCCTCAGAAGCGGTCCAGAGGCAGCGTCCATTCCAAACTCGCCAACTGGATGATCCCCATTGAGACCGACTTGTCCTCGTAGAATGGGAAGAGTGGGGTCTTGTGTGAGGGCTTCATCTCGTGGCAACAGCACCAGAGGTCGGGACTGTCTGTTCTTTTTGGCAGTCTTGGACGTTCCTCGGATTATAGTAGGTTTGTACGATGTCGCAGTGAGTTCCGATGCTTTCTTCTCGCTGCTCTTGCCTTTTGGAAATTTCAATCGAGACAACATTGAGCTGGGTAGTGGGAGTCCGAAGGTAGTAGAAGGTAGCAGAGCTGGTCCGGTGATTCCACAAAGCCAACGTTGCCTAGAAAGGACTGGTCCAGCGTCCTGGCGTCCATTGTAGGCCAGCTGTTCCCACTATCACTCCACACCCCATCAAGACCCCCACATCTTTCCTCGTCAACTTTTAAGCTCTGTACCCTAAACCCAAAAAAGCAACCATTCGGAGACCTGTCGCTCCTCTCAGAATGGTATATGACGATTTCCTCAGAGACCTTGCAGAAGATCGGCAGACTCTCCACTGTCCCTACATCATTGCTGCAACTGACGTGCAGAACGTCACTTTTGCTATACGCCGCTACATGCATCCAAACATCGAAGACGAGCTTGTCTGGTGCCCCAACCCCCTTCAAAATGCCCCTAGACACCACTTTTTCCTTGTCCAGCCCACCGGTGATTTCGTGGTTGAGTGTCAGCACTGTGATGTTGGTGGGGAGCCATGGATATTCGCCAGCGTCTTCTTCTGCAAGATGCTTTGCGATGCTGGCGTCGCTACCGTGACAGCTACCTCAAGTACCTGCTGTCATGAATCGCCTCCTGCCTCTTTCATTCCCTCTTCATTTCCTTCTACTACCTATTCACTTCTATTCACTGTTCTATCACCTTCCATAAACCCATAAACACTAATTACTTCTCATCATTGTCCATCCCGATCTATGACTCACTTCTCCGCTCCCTTTATCTCCATGGACAATCTCACATATATACTTCTTTACTTGACTCACATTCTTATCTCCTCCGATCCCTAGGCTCCATGGACATTCTCACATATTCATTTCTCTCTTATATATATCTTAGATCTCGTAGCTAGATTCCTTAGTCTGTTCACTTCATCTCCACTCTGCTCCTAGTACAGTGCAGTGTCGAGCATAGTCAGCTACTCGATCCCTTCTCGTCTCTATCACTCTTTCTCTATCTCATCTCATTGTAACTCGCTGAATCTATCTTGTTCATTGTGTGACTTGGGTGGTTTTGCTAAGTGACAACGTTCTTGACACCTGCAGCTGAAGCCTCACATGGGAGAGATAATCTGCCAGCTGATCGCTAGAGCACGGCAAGGTCAGCTAATTTCACCTTTAACTTCTATCTTTTCACTCACTGAGATCGGTCATCTTCGTCTTAGAACGCCCTACAGGCACTGGCACTCGCATGGACCCCATCTGTCTTGACATCGAACCATTCCTCCCGTAGTTTACGGTCATTGCAGACCTAATTTTTATCTGGTGCTTGTCCTGTATGAGTTACCCAACCAACTATTATGTAAAAAATGTCTCTTTTGCCCACCTCTATCTGTCTCCAATGTCTCCTACTTTTTCCATAGTTTTACATCGTTTCGGACGCCCTTACTGCCTTCCTCACACTCTGTTTACCATCGAAAATAAAATCTTATTGTGCTCCCAGTTTTACATCGTAAGGTACCCAATCAAGGTTTAGACATACGTCCTCTCGGACTCCAGAAAATCTTATTGTTCTCCCCATTCTCTACCTCGACATCCTAAGTGAAGGTCCGTAATAAGCCGAGTCCACAATCATAACAAGGGACATGAAGTAATAGAATGATATGCGGACCCTGCAACTCCATAAGTGCCGCAAATGGACTGCCTAATCTGAGTCCATCTCTTTCGCTATCTTGTACACATATAAAGGGGCGTAGTTTTCTCAGTCAAACCAAACCACTGAGACCACCTTTCGTTTCGCTTCCTCATGACTCAACCAACCCCAAACTCTACCAACGTGCTCAAGCAGCGTGTCTTGGGACATACCGTCCAACTTCATCCTCCTCCAGCTGTCTCGCTTGCTGTTGGTCGCCCGTATCCTGAGTTCACAAACACAGTATCCTTGGATTGGCAGGCTATGCTAGAGATCTTTTTTAAGATCCGGCCTCGGGTCACACTTGACATTGTGTGTCCACACGCCTATGACAACGATCCCCTCGACACTGAGGACTATCACCTCCAACCCCATCCATCCCTCCCTCCTATGGACCTTACCCACGATGACCGTCATCCTATTCACACCCTCCGAATCGACACCAAAGGCAACCTCACGATCTTGTGCTCCAACGAGTTTCTCGACCATGTCCATTGCAACAACACCATCGTCTTGGACAAAGACGAACAAACCATCTTCCAATCCGCCATCAAGAAGTGGCGTTGTGAACATGTAAGTCTTCCCCCCTTGGCTTCATCTTTGCTTGCGTGACGAGTTCTGACTTGCTGCACTTTCCAGAAAAAACTCGCCAACTTGCCTCGTCGGCGCAGAATTCAATGGGCAGATGACACATGACTCCCTCTAATCAACATAGTGGACTGTAGGATTGTTAGGCAGTAGAATAGAACGTAGCCAAGACTTCTCTTACCAATATGATTGACATCGGTTTCTGTTCTGCTCTTTCGCCGAGTAAACCTGCAAAGGTCATCCCTTTCAGAATAAGAAAAGCGTGAATAGCTGGAGACAGTCCTCACCCACGAAGTGCAATCACACAATTGTTCATTGTTCCTTTATCTTCGGTCGCATCTTGATGAATCCTCCCCACCTCCTTGGCACTTCCAAACAATGTCGTTCACGCTACCCGACTTTGACATTCCAGCTCTCTATCATACCTGGCCGATGGACATCCCATCCTCAGTCGGAGACCGCGACACTGGCCAATGGTGAGCTGATAGTCTCAATTATACTTTCGTACCATACTCACCTTATGTTATCAATAGCCCCGCAATTTCCAACGAGACTCCTATGGACCGTAGTTTAACGTCGTTGTGGACGCTCATTTGCTGGCTTTACGGTTCACACTACGTTTATGTACTGATACACATGCTCATATTTTCATAAACATCATCTACATACATCATAATATACATAGATACGATGGTCAGGTGGTATATCGATACAAAAGTCTGGACGAGTCCACACAACACCAAGACAAAACCGCTATGCAAAATATATACACAATAAAGTGTACAGACGCGTCCACACTGTCAAGTAATGCAATCAATCCTTATCCTTCTTCTTCTTCTTATTGGGTGGGCGTCTCTGCTCTCTTTTATTCTTTCTCAACCCCTGTTTCTTCTCCAGCACCCACGGAGTCAAAGGATTGTCACAGGCTATAGGCCCAGTATTCACACAAATGCTCACATCAATCAGTAACTCCTCGTCTAAGACTTCCTCCTGCGCTGTTCCCCAATCGCACAACGTTGCTACCACCATCCAAGGCACCTCCTTGTGCTCCTCTTTGTCATACCGGACGTAGAGACGCCGAGCATACTTGCCAGCATGTTCTCTGAAGCAAATGAGGATGCCTTCTTCGTGAGAAGTTGCTTTCACTGGCTTTGGATGCACCTGGTCAGGATCCACAAGAAACGGTCTGCTCTTGCCGTATCGTAGCTGCACCTTCTTGTCCTTCACGATGGGAGTAGCATGGATCCGGTCTTTTTCAGGTTGGTCTTTGGGTCGGTAAATGGCTAGGAATGTTTTCCCATCGAGTTGAGGGTGCATCCATGTCAGTAGAGGCTTGGACAATGACGGCAAGTCCAGTTCTGAGAAGGTGGGGTCCCAAGCACTGCCATCACAACACACTTCTTCCTTGGGTGGAGGCAGAGTCAGACCTCGCTGAAGAGTGGATTCCTTTGGAGTTGAGGCGCGTTTTGGAATCTTGATAGCTTCCACAGCGAACTTGGGTTCATAGTACCGCTCAGAAACTTTCAACGGGTACGCGTCATTCAATCCTTGTCCAGTACTGCTCACACAGTCAGTGCTGAAGGAATGAGAGGGGGAAAAAACATAATCACTCACTTCGCATCTCGAATCCAGCTATAATCCAGTTCCAATCTCGCTGCGTTTCCATGCTCATAGGTCATAACCTGACTGAGGCTGACGGTGATCTGCAATCCACTAGGGTAAGCCAGACCCCCATCTGCAAGGTTCAGGGTGTCTCCTCGCATGACGTCGACGACAGTCCCTTGGTATGATCTCTTTGGACCACGGATCACAATGACTTGGACGTTTTTCCAGGGTGTATTCGGTGACTTCATGGGGGTCTGCAGCTTCGCTCCCTGCTGGTCCTTGTTGTCCTGATCCCAATCAGCTTGATGAAATTGTTGCTGATGGGGTCCAAGAGGCAGTATGTCCTTGAGATACATTCGCGAACTGTTTTCATCAATCCAAGTCAGTAAAGACCCATTGTAAAGAGTGTATATAGTACTCACGCAAACTGAACGACATCATCGTGTCGCAATATGACCGACTCGTTCTGTTCAGGAAAATGAACCTCGACTTTGGTATATGGTTTGGGCAAGAACACATTGGTGAGCGTATTTCCGAGTGCTTTTTCAGGCAGGAGACATGCTCTTCAATCCAGGGCAGACGATGAAGACCATCTGAGTCTTGAGATCCAACACGCTTGCAAGTGTTGACGTGGAATTGGTGAGTCTTATGAAATTAGTCAATTTAGGTGTAAAACGGAAATCAAACGTTAGACTTACCCTATAGTTTTGATGACCATAAAGTTCCATGACAGTACAGGTCTCTCCAGAAATGTCGATGATGACTCCATAAATAGGAGCCTCGCCATGTGAAACAATGATTTGATCCATGCATCAGAAGCGCTTACGGAGGTTCATTTGGTCTACCCATTCTTCAGCCTGAGCTGGGTCTAGGTATGAGAGCAGGCATTTCTGCCCACTCACTTCTTGAACTGTTCCTGGCCTAATGAGAATGGTCTCGGTTTGCGCTACTTCCACTGCTGTCTTCCTCTTCTTCTTCTCGTCGCAAGTGTTCGCAAGTTTCATCAGGGCTTTAAAGTCGCTGTGGTTGGTCGAGGACGGGATTGCTGAGGTGTCTTCTTCCTCTGTAGGGTTCTTCAGACGATGTTCCTCGACCTGAGCCCCAGCTGGCCTCTCAGCTTCATTACCTAACCTACTCAAGCTCTCCACTTCCTCACCTGGCTCAAAAACCCAGCTAGACGGCACCAGAAGGGGATGAGCCTTAATCAGGGAATGTTGGCTTTGGCTGAAAAGATCCCTGGTCTGGTAAGCGATCTGGACCTCGCTGTAGCTCACGGAACTGTCGTCAAACGCCTTCCGCAACAGCCCGTTCTCGTAGTGCAGACTGTTCTTCTGCCCTGTGAACAGTGACTGGCCAACCTTTTCAAGGTGCAGTTCACCACGGATATCTTTGGCTTTGCGTTTATCCCCAACCGACTCGTTGGAAACCCGAGGAATGAGGAGAACGACGACTCGGTGGGAAGGACCAGAGGTTTCTCGTCTGAGCAGGAAGCCCGCATCACCTGTATACAGCCCCTTTCTCACCCTCACCCAGGTCATCAGTTTGAGGGCTGGGGGAGTCCATTGAAGCAACTGACCCATCTCATGAGTAGAGACTAATTCGATGATGGGATTGCCAGTGCGACTATGCCTCACACATTGATAAGTTCGCAGAAACTCGCAAAGGATGGATGAAGTTTGGGTTCGCCTTCAATGTAGACCCAACCAGACAAGCCTGAAACGCACAAGGCGGATCAGATGAGACCCGCCGTTTGCGTGTACGCTGAGGGGTCAGCAGTGGGGATCTGGAGTTGTTGAGAGGATGAAGCTACTGCGTTGACCTGGGACATGGTCGAGGAGGTATTGGGAAGAAGGCCAGTGGGGGACGTGGGACGTTGAGAGGATGAAGTTATCGCGTTGGGCTGAGACATGGTTGAGGTTGTATTGGTGAGTCCAGTGGGATATTGAGAAAAGGAAGTTATTGCATTGGGCTGAGACGTAGTCAAGGTCGTTGTCAGGAGGCCAGTGGAGGTCGGGGAATGTTCAGATGATGGTGATGTTGCATTGATCGCGCCAGTGGGGGAAGCTGGAGTAGAAGTAGTCTTGGTAACAACAGGGGTGTTGGTGGTGTTACCGGTTGGACTTGGAGTCGCAGGTCGAGAAGCAACATGCTCTGACCACAACCAGTCCATATCATTCTCCTCCTCTTTAATGACTGAGCTTGATCTCAGAAACAGGGGTTCCATAATGGACACAGAGTTGACGTCTATGACATCGACTTGTTTACTAGTTGCAATTGGAGTCCAGGACTTTTCAGCGATGAAGTTGGGGCAGCTGCCTCCGAACCCCTGGAAGAGGACCGTGGACATTGGACGGTGGAAGACATGGTGTTCGTGCTAGTAAACCATGGAGCGACTGAGCTGAAAGATGAGGTAGGTGGTGCAGAGGCAGGAGTTGGGCGAACTGAGGGCCGGACAAGCTGGCCAATCACTGGAGAGACAGTGTCGTTTCGCGCTAACCACTGTCGTTCCAGAGAATTTATCGTATCCAAAGCAGGCTAGACAGCGACGTCGTCTTCCAGGACGGTAGCTGACACAGCAGCATCCCAGTCTTTCCCTGCGTAATCTTCCTCAGCATGTATCTGAGGAATTTCACTACCGTGGTGAAGACCTCGTCGCACAGCGTCGAAGGCATCACGGTAACGAGACACATGGGGATTTTTGGCGGGTGTTGCAATGCGCAGCGGTAAATCCAATGGTAGGGGAGAGGGGGTACGGGTCATCCGAATGCCGTCGGGTGAGGGGATGTGTGGTTCTTCGGACGTGGGAGTGAAACGTTTGTACAGTGCAGAGACCAGCTCATATTCGGAACCAGGCTACATTGAGACGTAGGTTAGTAAAGTGACATACTAGATGCTCTGTAAATTGACTCACTTTGCACTTTACCCGCCAGAAGGCAGGAGCATTGGTCTGTCTGAGCAACGAGATATGCAGTATCTCATCGCTGACTTCGGAAAGAGCGTTATCTTGAGGAACGCCACGTTTGGCATGCGTCTTACACCGCTGAAGGAAAGCCGCCCAGAGTTGTGTCTGTTCTGGCTGCTTGTCGTCTTCTAGTTCCGAGTTTGCATCACGGAAGGCTGATATGATGGGTCAGTGGACTTGGAGAATGCAGAAATTGCAGAAGAACTGACCTTCTTCACCGTACCACCAGTTTTCCTCTGCCTCCTCCTCTTCCTCCCTATCCTGAATCAAATCATCTACCTCGTCTTCGAGTTCTTCGTTTTCATCTTCTCTAGAGAGTGTGGCTTCGTTATCAATGAAGGGGTTCATGGCGAGGTGAGGGTTTCATGGCGAGGTGTCTGGGAGACAAACTGTCAGCATAACGTTTAGGTTTTTTTTTTTTTGGCATGGCAAAAAGCTCTCAATGGTCGTCTATGGACGACTGTCCCAGTGTTTTCACTGGCAAATCTCATTCTTATGCATTCTACACTACTAGAAGGCCTATTCTAAGCATTGAAGAGACATATACTCACAGGGAGGAAGGGGAGGAGGCACAGGCGGGATAGTCCAGCTACGTCGAAGTTTGACAGAAAGATGGAAAGTATGACAAAGCTGGTGACCCATGGATTGTATGGTCCGCGTCAGCCAGAATTGTGCACAACTTTTGGGCACTTGTATGGTCTAGACGCTTGGGTCAGGAACGCATTAGCGCCACAAGCGCCCAAAAGTTGTGCACAATTCTGGCCGACACGGACCATACAATCCATGGGTCACCAGCTTTGTCATACTTTCCATCTTTCTCTCTTACTCTCATCATCGTCGGGGACAATGAACTCAGCCCTCCTCCGTCGGACACTACGCAGTAGCCAGAGTACATTGCCAAATGGTAAGCTCTTATCGTTTTGCTTTGGTCGCTGTTGCTGACGTTCGTTAATATCGTTTTCCATCCAGGTTAATAGACTTGTGCTACGTGTTGCATGACTATATCACTCATATCTTGCTCTCATCATTGTCAGAGACAATGAACTCTGCCCTCTCCGTCATCTCCTCCTCTGACCAGACGTTGTGCACAATTTCTGGCCGACGCGGACCATACAGTCCATGTGTCACCAGCTTAGCAATGGTCAGGAACGCTTTAGCACCCACAAGCGCCCAAAAGTTGTGCACAATTCTGGCCGACGCAGACCATACAATCCATGTGTCACCAGCTTTGTCATACTTTCCATCTTTCTCTCTTACTCTCATCATTGTTGCGGACGATGAACACTGCCCTCCTCCACCGAGGCTAGGGTAGCCAGAGTCCATAGACAGGTGGTATGGCTTATATGTTCTCACTTTTGGTCGCTGTGCCCGACGTTGATAGGTTTTAGCAGCCGGGTTGAAGGACTTTTGGTTATCACCTCATATTTTGATCCTCGTAGGGGACGATGAACAATGGCCTCCTGTGTCGTCTCCTCTGGAGTCTATGGTCAAGTGGTGAGTCTCTATCCTTTCACTTTGGTCACCGTGCCTGACGTTCCCGACAGAGTTTAGCTACAGGCTGCTTCTGCTCTGCATCTATATTTTGAGGCTGTATGCCAGAGGTTGAAGGGCTTGAGGTGAGCAGTTTCAGGGCGGGAGATTCAGAATGGTGAGGACCGTTAGGAGCTGTAGATGGGGTGGGTCTAGTCTAATAACTTAGTGCTGTACTCCATGCCACGTAGATGCCTGAAAATACTACTTCAAATTGAGCCCGGTACTACATAAAGAAATAGAGTGCGATATCCAGTTTAGACGCGGGGCCCGACGCCTCATCATTACCTTATTTGGAAGATTGCATCTGCAATGACGTTAAACTAACCTCAATGACGTTAACCCTCGGCGAAGAGCCTGGAGGATTGCAATGACCTTGATGTATCCTCGGCGTAGAGCTGGAGGGAGTCAAGGCATGAAGATCGTATGCCCACTTGGCGGAAACGCAACAGCGGAAACCACTAGGCAGTATGTTTCTCCTCTGGGAACAATGGGCTTGGTAAGTGATTTGCCTGCAGCCATTGGCATGCATCTTATTGTTGGCATTCCCATTGTTGTTGTTCTCTAGATCACAGATCGGTCATTCTTCCATTACCTTGATTGGCATGTCGCTTGAAATCGACCGGAAAAATGTTTAAACTGGTTAAACACGGAAGTATGTTTCTCGTTTGAGAACAAGGGCCTGGGTGAGTGTTTGTCCCTGCAGTGATTGACACAGATCTTAATGTTGGTAGTCTCCACATTGTTCACATAATCGTTAGTATTGGATAGAAGACAGGACCTGACCTGACTTGACTATTCAAGTAAGACCAAAAGTCTATATTTTGGACAACGATTTCTCATGCACATACTAGCTATTACTACCTCTGCAAATCCCTAAGTTCATCACTTCTCGCCGTACTGTCACTGCCTTGCTGGCGTCCATGCACGCGACACGATCTAGAACCAAAAAAGGCACATGTGGTCGCCTTCATGGTTGTTCACCCAGTCCGGCCCTAGAACCACCTCAGAACAAACGCAAACCTAGAAAACCAGCACTCACACTCCCAGAGCCATATCTTGTCGACACTGAAGAACCAGGGAGCGTATCAGCCATGGATGCGAGGCCCAAGAGCAAAACAGCCGGAGCCCAGAATAGGTCAGAGGGGCGAGGTGACGAGGACGTTGTAGTCACACCTGTAGGGGAAGAAATGGATGCTCGGGGAGGCGAGACAAACGAGAATGCTCCTGCCATCTTGGGAAAAGGTGAGGCAAAATACATTTGTATCAGTGCCTGCACCAACTCCTAACTTGCCTTTTAAAGACACTGAAACCGTGCCAACCCCACATTCCAAGACTTTGCCAAATCCAGATGGAAGACCAGTGCAGCCGCCCCTAGACGAGCCAAACTTCTTGGGAAACCATGCTGTCTCGGTCTCAGGAGATTGTGAGCCAAATTCTATTTTGTATGTGTGTCAGCACCACCGATTAACTTGTTTTTAAGATGTTGAAACCGTGAAAACTGTGCCGGATAAGGATGCTGAGCGAGGCCAGACGATCAAACACTTCTTGGGAAATGGTGACCTAAGTGTGGCCGACGAAGGCGATCCCAAGGTCGCGAGACAACGCTTGCGAACGGTATTGGGATATACAGAAGGCGCACAGAGGCTGGAAGGGCTACTGGGAGGGTATGGGAGTCAAAGCGAAGATGAAGAAGAGGAAGAAGAGGAAGAAGGTTCACCACATGCAGACAAAGAGATCATAGGTAAGAAGCTCGCTGTTGTTTAGTGCAAAAAGTTGACTTTATTGCGCAGGGTTAGCGCCTTTGCTGGCTTCTATGGCAGTACCTGGCTCAGTCGTTGCAACTGGAGCCCCTGAGAGTCGTACGGTGCCGAAATCGTCAGTGTTAATTGCGAGAATTGGTATGTGAACACACGAATTCTCATGCAGTAACGAGTCCTGACTTGACTTTCTGACAGATTTTGCTACCATGCTCATGGCCCCAAAGAGGGTCACTCCTATGGTTTTGAAGCCTCGTCCTCGAAGTCCATCCCCCGTCACTGAGGAATATTACATTCCTGACATTCCTTATACCGACCCTTTTACTCCAGAATGAGTGAGCACCAAGACCAGAACTCGCCAAAGTCCTCCACCTGGACACCCTTCTCCTTACCTGTCCGTCCAGCACATCTGTCATCCTCACCTTTGGACGGGTGGAGGACAGAGGTTGCGATGGAAGAGTGGAGCTCAGAGGATGAGAGTCATCAGTTCAAGGATGAACGATTAAGTGAGCATAACCATGAGCTGGCCTACTACCCCCAAGAGAACGAAATGTCAGATGGCGACATAGAAGAGGAACTGTTTGCATCCGCCAACAACGACATGGTTTCAGGTATGGACACAAACACAGGTGATGAGGAAAGGAGTGATGGACCAGTTCTCTCCCCTGTTCCTGAGGAGGACGATGGTGCACTGGAGTCCAAAGACTCCCAGGACAGTGATGACTATGAAGTCACCGCCGCTGCTGAGAAGAAGAAGGAGAACAAGAAACTGGTCAGGCAGCTGCAGGAAGGGAAACAAAGAGCACGAATGGAAAAGGAGCAGCAGGCAGAGGTAGCACGGCAGGCTAAGAAGCCTCAGAGACCCCAGCAGACAAATGAAAGGACAACGAAGAAGGGTACTGGAGGAGAAATAGTGGAAGAACCCGAAGTTGATCAGGGCAGCAAGGATAAAGCTCTGAAGGAGCTACGCAGGCAGTACCAAGCACACCAACACCGTCATCAAAGTCCTGAGGAAGCCAATCTCAATAACAAGGTGGAAGAAGAAGATCCACCTCTCGTGGCTACGAGAACTCGACGACAATATTCAGGTTCAAGCCAAAGATCTAAACCCATTCCATCCCATTCTGGCTCCACGTCAGATTCCAATGCTTCTTGTGGAGCTATGAAAACCAATGGCAACTCCCGAGTCAATGATACGCCCAAGGAGAAAAGGGATCGTGAGCCGGATCACGAGGGGCAAGATGAGGACGAAGAGGACGCCCAGGACGATGAAGACGAGGACCCAGGAAACTCCAAGAAACCCAAGGGCAGAAGTCAGCCCGGAAAGATTCCTGAAGACGCGCGTAGAGAAGCCTTCCAAGCAGCAGAGGAGTTTGATGAGAAGTTGAAAGTTATTGCTGACAGGATCAACAAGCCCGTATCTGCGTTGCAGAAGCTGGTGGGGCATCAACATTGGAACCCCCCTCACAAACAGAATTACTGGAATATGTTCCAGCAGTGGCTTACAGATGACGACGGAGGAAAGGAATGTAAGCCGGATGATTTTGAAGGTATGTCGTCATGTCTTCATCGCCTTTTATCGCATTAAAAGATTCTGAACACAGGCATGGAGATGGAATGGAAAAAATCCCATTGGCATGAATATCGGAAGGAGAAGCTAGGGAAGGGGCACATGCGTGACAAGTACAAGGTCCGAGAGGTGTTTTCATGGTTGAAGGAGTGGTTTGACTCTCGGTACCAAGACCGAGCCCAGCCTGTGATCATGAAAGGATTGTCAGAGCAGTCTGTACGGCGGCTCTCGGATGAGTTCATTGCATTGGTGAGTCTCACTACTTTTTCGGTGGACTGCAAACTAACGTGAAATCAAGGCCGACCATGTGTACAGGAACAGGGGAGTGGTCGTCTTGGGCTACGTCCTTGACCACTTCGGTTCCAACAGTGTGATGTGGGGTGCTGTGGACATCTTCAAGCAAATGCGAGAGTCATTCCCGACGCAAATTGATCAACAGATCAAAGACTTAGTTGCATTGGCACGTCAAGCCCACATTGTGACCAGGCAGATGGATATGCCGGTGGATCTGGAATATCTCAAGTTCCTGATGGCAGCGAAGGATATTACGCCGAACGAGAACAGGGATCGCCATCGAAGCTTCTTGTCAGCTTACTTGAAATTTTTGCTGGGTGAGTGTTCTTGTCATGGTCAATAGTGGATAATTATGTTGATAAGCATTGTGAATATAGGCGCATTTGACAGCAAATACGCCCTTTCCGATAACGAAGACCGCCGTTTCCCATTCTCCAAATTCGCTGAGGTAGCTTTCGCCCTCAAAATCCGGTTGGAGAATTGGGCAGATAGCCTTGCTGCACCTGGCAACAGCTTGCAGAGATTGCACGACGCGAAAGTGGAGGAATTGTATGAGTTGACTGGACCAGCCCTTGTCCACCTTCATAAGGAGTTGGAGCAGGTACAAGGCTTGGAGGGTAGTGAGGTCGAAGAGGAGGAAGATGAGGAAGATGATGAAGGAGTCTCCAAGAGGTGTAACCGGCAGTTACGCATGGTTGCGTGGAGTGAAGGTCAGTATTTCTTGTTTTGCATCCTTGATTAACGAAATGACAAACTTGTATTCTTGTTTTCCAGAACAGAAGAATTTGTCACTAGAGAGGCAAGCACAGATTCCTCTGGTGACTTCAGTTACGGGTCGTGTACTATGTCAAGTTTCCCATTCCAACAACTTCACAACGCGTCTGGCAAGTCGGACGAAGAAGGGGAAGAACAAAGCCAACCCAGCACCATCGCGACCTAATT
Source organism: Tetrapyrgos nigripes (assembly GCA_013368315.1). Lineage (NCBI taxonomy): Eukaryota > Fungi > Basidiomycota > Agaricomycetes > Agaricales > Campanellaceae > Tetrapyrgos > Tetrapyrgos nigripes. Next base: position 32,127 of record JAACJM010000383.1, read on the forward strand.
ATAGAGGTCAGACCATGGATCATGGGTCAAGGAGGGAGAAGGACAAGTCACCGACTTCCTTGCATTCTTCAAGTCCTTCAGGTAAAAGTGACGTCTCTTCTGGCTCTCGTTCCCATTCCCGTTCATATTCCCAATCTCCGTATCCCCCTCGCAAAGCACGTGAGGTAGCCATTGGGTCCCGATCTCCCTCTCCCTCTGATTCTCGTTTGCCACCTTCTGATCGAGACTATGTACACCCCAGCGCCATCAGGGAGGAAGAGGATTTCAGTCCAGGGCGGATTGCGCAAGCTAAGAAGCGAACAATGTTCCTTCCCGTGGAGAAACGACCAAAAGGCTGGGAACGAACGGTCGGTTGTAACCCCCAAGCATCAGCATCAGAGATGAGGAACAACGATAACGAGAACTTCTGGCGTGAGATGGCTCCCATCCCCCATTTTAACGTGGGGAAAGCTAACAGAAGGACAGACCGTGAAGAGCGACTGCCCTCGAACTCTAACCATATGGAGAATAATGGCGCCTGCCCTGCACCCAACTCCAAACCACTGAAGATAGCTCATGCATCTTCGTTTCGCCATTACACAGAATCAAAGGGTTATCATCACGGTTCTCGAGACTATAGGACTTCGCATGAAGAAAGAGGGTATAGTGGACCCGGCGGTAAAAGGCGTCGGGATGATTTCCAGTGTGATGAAGATGAGGAGGAACCCGATCCCAAGAGAAAGAAGACAAATGGAGATAGAAGGACTGACCATGGGGGTTATACTGAGGAAGAACGTCAAAAAGGCCAGGGCTTGGACGAAGGAGGAGGGATGAAGTAAAGGTAAAGGGAAAGGGAAAGGGAAAGGAAAGAGAAAGGGTCATAAGGACAATTAACTGTACCATTAGTTTCTTTCAGGTCGTTTCAATGTCTTTTTCTTTTCATCTTCGTTCTAAGTATACACGAGACACGAGACTTGTACATAGCGGCTGAGGAAATTTAAATTCATATTCTTGATTGACTTGTTGCCTTTAAAGCGGGTTCAAGTCAACTTGCTGCGCAGATATCCAGGCTTCTTGGCCTTTCAAAAATGTATGCTTTTCGGTGTCCTTCATTGTAAATATGTTTGATATCTACATTCAAACAAATTGTTTGACTTCGAAACACGTATGAAGACAAATCTTGAGCTTTGATGCTATTTCAACGATGAGCCACCACAGATTGGCGCTTGTGGGCACCATGTGCACAATTCTTGCCGACGTGGACTATACAGTGGGCACGTGGCAGCTTTGCCATTCTGTCCATCTTACTCTCAAACTTTGACGTAGCTGGGGCTATCTCGCAGATTCTCGCAGCCTCTAGGCTCTAAGCGAATATCATCATAGATATACAGTGGGTCAAAAAATTGTCCACATGTTTCGCATTTTTGGAAAGATTGCCAATTTAAGCAATACTGAGTAGAGATATTGAAATGTGGTCAGTGATGGGCAGAACGCCCTTGATAAGAGCTACAATAATCTGTTTTATTTGTCCTATTTGGCTCAAAACTCATGGAGATATGATTGATTTAAAATGGTATGTCATTTGGACAATTTTTTGAGTTGCCACTTCAAAATCAGTATTGTAACTATGTGATGTCTCATAGATGACATCATAAGTGGAGTTGTACAATGATGCAATGGCTACATCATAGTGATATCATAGCTGCCAGCTGGACCATATATAAGGGCATCCAGTTGTTCTATAGCCCTCATCAAATCATGAGACCCATCACATCCACCCAGAAAGACAATATCCTCTCTCTCCTCCAAACTTCTGCTTCATCCAGGGAAATCTCTGCTAAAACTGGGGTATCCAAGTCAAAGATTGCTTCTCTGGCCAAAGAGATGTATCCTGACAAGGAGAACCATCAAGCAGGGCGTCCTAGAAAGCTGTCTACCACTGATGAACGTGCTGCTATCCAACAAATCAACACTGGCAAAGCTGAAAATGCTACAGAAGTGGCCAGAAACATCAATCCCCTCCTTGACCAACCTGTCTCCACCCAAACCATTCGAAATTCCCTTCTCAGGCATGATGTGGACACATCTAAAACGAAGAAGAAGCCCAAACTCACTGCAGCTCACAGGAAGGCTCGTTTAAACTTTGCACAGAAGTACAGAAACTGGACTGTGGATGACTGGAAAAGGGTTATTTGGTCAGATGAGACTAAAATCAATCGATATGGGTCAGATGGACAGCAGTATGTGTGGGGGAGGAAGGGTGAATCCTTGGGAGAGAGAAATGTGGTGGAAACAGTCAAATTTGGAGGAGGAAATATCATGGTGTGGGGATGTATGGGGTGGGAAGGAGTTGGAAACATGGCAGAGGTGGAGGGCAGGATGAATGCAGAGCAGTATGTGGACATTTTGGAGAACAACCTTCTGGAGAGCATGGATATTTTGGGTGTTGATCCAGAGGTGGCCATTTTTCAGCAAGACAATGATCCTAAACACAAGTCAAAACTGGCCACCAAGTGGTTTGAAGACAACAACATCCATTGCATGAGCTGGCCTGCTCAATCTCCTGACCTGAACCCCATTGAACACCTCTGGACAACCCTCAAACACAAGCTCAATGGATATGACACAGCACCCTCTGGAGTTTGGGAAATATGGGACAGAGCAGCTGAAAAGTGGGATGAAATCACAGAAGAAGATTGTCAGAAATTGATCAGGAGCATGCCTAGAAGGATTGAGGCTGTGTTGAAGGCCAAAGGAGGGCATACCAAGTACTGAGCTAGCACTTTCTGTATTTTCACTTGCATGTCAAAAAATTGTCCAAATGACATACCATTTTAAATCAGTCATATCTCCATGAGTTTTAAGCCAAATAAGACAAAACAGACAGAATATTGTAGCGTTTATCAAGGGCTTTCTGCCCATCACTGACCACATTTTAATATCTCTACTCAGTATTGCTTAAATTGGCAATCTTTCCAAAAATGCGAAACATGTGGACAATTTTTTGACCCACTGTATGCTTCATGTTGAATGATAATTGTACACTGATTGGACATCTTTTTGCGTCTCAAGCATCACTGACGCTGAGGATGTCAACTGAAAAGATAATATGCCTCATCACGGCTTGGGGAGTCTGGGATAGCCCTCTAGAAGCTGGAGCTGGGCTGAGTGCCAACAGAATCCCCAGTGATACTTGCACAGTTGCGCCAGTGTGGTAGGTATCCTTGGGATGTCCCCATTAACCAGGGCTATTGGGATATCCCAGTGACTGTGAATGGGATGTCCCCACTAACCAGGGCTATTGGGATATCCCAGTGGCTCAGAATGGGATGTCCCCACTAACAAGGACTGCTGGGATATCCCAGTTCACAACCCTTGGGATATCCAGTTGGGATATCCCAAGCTGTGAAGCTTAGATGGTTAGTGCCAGATATAGAGGCTGGGGCATCCCATGCAGATAAAGTCCACAAGGGATATCCCAACATTTGTACAGATGTGGGACATCCCAGGTGAGCTTTTTGCTGTTGGGATATCCCTGCATTTGAGAGGGGAACTGGGATGTCCCTGTGTCTGAGAGGGGAACTGGGATGTCCCTTCATTAGAGAGGGGAAGTGGGATTTCCCAGCCAAGTATGTGAGCCTTGGTTGAAGCCACAGAATTTGAAGGGCTTTAGCAACTACCATTGGAGTGAGGCTAAAAATCACTTCTTGGTAGGGAGGAGTGAATGACACTGTACTTTGGAAGGATTAATCAATATAAACATGACTGTTGACATATCAGACCTATATAAGAAACTGACCAGAGTAATTATAGAGCAAGCATATCAAAAGACTAAAGAACATATCTGAAACAGAAGAAACATCAAAATACTGCCTGTAGTTTTAGCCAAGGAAATAGAGAATCAGCCAAATTGCAAAGAATGCCAGTAATTAACTAAAATTGTGTGACAGTGTGATGCAGGGGATGTTCAAGGGGATGAGGTGGTTAGTCCCACAACCAAGAACCAGCTCATGGGATGTCCCACAGGTAGATCCCAGAGCTCATGGGATATCCCACAGGTAGGCCCAGGAGGCAGGTGGTAGATCCCAGGGATTTGGTTAGAGACCAGGTTACTACCCCTACTTAGGTGGATTAGCTTGCAGGAGCAATTCCACCTAACTAGGTACCTTAGTATGGGTGCCTGAAGTGCTGAGAGGAAGCTATAGAATTCCTGGTACCGTTTCAGAGAGGACTTTCCAAAAAAAATTAAAGACTGGTCCTAACAATCGCGTTGGAAGGTGAGCGCTTCTGGAATTTGCACTCTCGAGACTTGTAACAAACTTTTTCACGTCAAGCCTGAGCAGCCCAGCCACCGACTTGGTAACTTCCATTCTTGACACTGTTAATCAGCCCTCTCCACTGGTGAGTCACTTTGCTCCGAAAGATAGCAATGCCCGAAGATAACATCCCTGGTGTAGCAATCCATCCCAAAGACATTGGAAGAATGGGTACAACACAACCTACCTGCGACTGAAGACTACAGTCTTGCCATGCACTTCTTATTGCAACAGCATCTCAGCGAAGACGACAGTTTCAGTGATGCAGATAAACAGTCTCTCATGATGATTGACGTGATCAGAAAAATGGATGCAAGAACTAGGTGCACGTTCTTTGAGGTCAGTGAAGACCATATAAGGAAAAGGTGAGGACTAAATTGCTCGTTCTCTGAGACCATCATTCATTCATGCCAATTCAGGTCCAAGTCCCAACCTCATGTTCCTTCTACCGGACAAGCTCATTCCGGCAATGGCAAACACTTCTCCATTGTCAGCAAGATCCTCGCCCTCAGCAAGATGACGGAACCACAAGCAGCGGAGCTTGCAAACACATTGATGAGGTTGGAAGGGATGAAGGATGACGGTCATGACCCGTACCCTGCAATGCACCGTCTCCTTCAAGAAAAAAATTCAGAGTGGAATGTCTCAGAATTGAAAAGATTAGAAATCTTCATTGCAAGTCAACTGGGGTTTGCAATGCCGTTTACAGTGCCACCTCTTTCTTCAGCTATGGCGGGTCAACAAGCGGCTGATGCCCTTCTGTTCAATTTCCTGTTCGACTCCGTTCCCCCCTCCCAACCACACCCCCTCTCTAATTCTGTTCCTCCCCTGCCACTGCCACATGCTGCCTCGCAGCACCAAGACGCTGGCCAGCCTGGTCAGCAATCCATATCGCAGGAAGGACCCTCGGAACCTCGGACGGAACCTGCCAATTTGGCATCGAGCATGTCTGTTCCTGGCAGAGCTTTTAGGCCTCCAACTGTCCTACCTGCGCCGATAACTGTAGTCGAACCTGCACCTGAGAACAGTGCTAGTGCACCTCTCACTAATCAGTTCTCGGGTCTCGATATTAATAGTAGGTGAGCTGATACTACACATGGCTTTTTCACTATGGTACTTACCTCCAAATGATTTAGGGCGTCTCTGGCAACTGCTAATGCTCCACTACCAAATTCTTCAAGGTAAGCCAATCGTTGTCTGCAGTTACTAACACCTGTTAATGATTTGGCAGCAGCTTCAGCTAACTTACCATTGCTTTCTCAGTCCTCTTTCCTGATGATACAGCCAACCACCTCTGGCTTCCTTCCGTCGATCTCACAGACAACATCAGGACAAAGATCAGCATCCAACTTCTTTTCCTCGTTCCCAAAGACAGAGCCAACCACCTTCATCCCCTCAATTTCGCAGCCCATCCCAAACATAACCTCGTCTTCGCAGGCCATCCCAGACATAACCTCGTCTTCTGCCAAGTCTTCTGCCAACCGTGAGCAATTCGAGTCGCCCACATCAGTAATACGACACGATGGCATACCAGAGACTATTTCTTTACGCTACATTGTTGTATGCTCCTTTACAGCAAGCTCTCCCCGCAGTCCAACCTGGTACTGTCTCACCAAGGGGCCGTTTGACATTAGCGGGTTTGGCCCCTCCTTGCTGCCCCAGTATGACTCGGACACTACTCCGGCAGATAAAGATCGGAGATGTCTGGTGGTTGTCCACCAAAACACTCACACTAAGACTAGGACACTCTTTGTTCGGCAGACATCGGAGGAGACCCATCCAGCCCAACGATGGAAAGCGCACAACTGGAATCCTCAAACAGTCACACGGCTACAGATCAAACACCCCGACAATGGGTGTTACCTCTCGTTGGGGGCAAATGCTCTGCACGCAGAGAAAGAACCCAGTCCCTCGTGGGTTCTACTTGCCACAATCTGGAGTCAGGAGAATAAGGACTTCACAGACCGCAGGAAATCAGCTCCCACCGGATCAAAGGGACGACAACCTGATGCTGTCAGGGTCGACGATCCAAAACGTACTGAGTACTTCCTTTGTATACTACTGATTTAAATGCCATTGTTGTGATGAACCCGCCGTAATCTCAGGTGTGCACATTGTTCAAAGTCTTCAGGTGTTACCTGATCCTCATGTCACAAACTTCCACTCCTTATAATTACGTCCGTTCACATCGACAGTACATCGTGTTCAAATCAAACTTCTGAGATCGATAAATGTTTGATATCATTCATATCAGACTCAGGTTAGGATTCATCCAGCAGAAGATCGAACCATGGCTCCTCGTGTCCGCTATCTGCCCATTTGCGGTAATTCTCTTCAGGATTATGTGGTGTCAGAACACGAAGCCTTTCGCAGAGAAAAATGTGATTTCTCTACCCACGACATGCAGAATAGGGTGGTTTCTCTGTATATACTCCGAGCCCTGAGTCTAATCCCAGGTTTAATGACAGTGGTCACCCAGTGGCTGATCACCGTCTATCAGCATCTATATTATCTAGATCACCTTGAGCTTGCTCTTCATAGCGACTGCAAGTGTACACGCATTCTCCTATCCTCCGAGCATCCCACGACGTGCAGAAATAGGGCAGTTTTTCTATATATCCTCCGAGCCCTGAGTTTTATCGGTCAGTGGTCACATTGGTCACCGTCTATCAACTTCTACATTATCTAGAACATCTTGCTCCTTCTAGTGACTGCAAGTGTACATGCATTCTCCGCGACTTTTTAAATTAGTGGTTGGGTTTGAACGTGAACTCTAGATTTCTAGGCGTTCGTCTGATGGCCTGCTGGGTTACTCCGATTGACACACCATATTGATATTCCTGATGCTTGTCCGTATCACATATCCTCTTTGCATGCACACTTTGTTCAACTGTTCTTGGAGACTCGGAGACTCGAAGCGGTCTCTAGTTTAACTAAAAGACCCAGACATCTGCTGTCAGAATTTCAAGCTCTCCCACTTTTTTTGTCAAGTACGCCAATTGCGACATTGCAGCACCCCATGCCGTCCTACACCGCTAATCACTTTCACACCTGGCATACCCAGTCTACTTCCATCTCCCTATCCATTCGCTTGAAGATTGCCCACAACAAAAAATTGGCCATACATGCTCTACACAAATCCATCCCTCAAGAAAATCACACCCCGTTTCTCTTCCCCATGGACCCTGAGGAACAACCGTCGGTGAGTATCTTTTTTGACTACTCCTGCACTCGCTGACGTGTTCTTTTTTCTGCTTTCTGAAGGCGAACGAGACTTTAGCCTATGTCTTTAGGTCGACCTCGGCTGACATGAACCAAACAAAGGTTAGGGTGGCGCCACATTACTTAAGTGGCAGGGCCTATATATCTCTCGAGGGACTTTTCAGCACAGTTCCGAACACCTGCCGCTTTGACATCGAAGTGGCCTACCTACCTAAGGCTATGCCTCGTCGTGGATTGGGAGAGGATGAAGTACTGCCACCAACTTCTTTACGTTTTATGGTGTCTGCTTATTATGACGAACAACATCGTATTAACCCCACACTGGAGACCATGGGAATAAGATGGAGAGGGGAGTTGGTGATTCTACCACTTTGCGAGGAACCCAGAGTGGGTAGCATTTTTTCAGGTCAACCCGCACCCAAATACATGCTTAGATCCGTAGCGATGCAGTGTGTTTCTTATCATTTGGATGCAGCTCAGCTTTTTTTACATCTCGTGTTTGTTCACAGCTTCTGTCACCACCTCCTCGAAACTTGGCAGTCTGCAGGCAGACAGGACTCGAGTTTGTTTTTGTACTGCTGATCTCATCAGGAAAAACCTCGATTGCAATTTTAGCCTAAATTTATCATAATTGTACCAAGTCATGTAAATGTAGATAAATCACTGGTTGCGACGACTTCGAGGTGGCTTTGATTATGCAAAATTGTACATAATGCTGTAGGATTTCTAGATACTACTAGTAGTAAGCTCAGTACTTATAGCATAGTCTGCTCCGCTATACTACATCAGTCCATAGACGAGAATTGGTTGCTTTCACCAAGTCCCCAGCAAGGTCCTGAATGCGCTCTCAAAGGTCATGCAGCTGCACCTTGAGATCGTAATTCTCCCTCTCCAGAAGCCTAAGAGACCTTTCCGCAGCTGCTAGCTTCTCCTCAGTAGATTTCCGGGCTGTAGTTGTAGTACGTTGACTCAAAGTTGTGCTTCGAATAGTTGATTGGATGGGTCAGAGGTAGATCCTAGATCATAAACACATTACAAAAAAAAAAGATTAGAAAGCTGCCATTGGTGAATAAGTTGAGTACGCACTGTGACTGGAGTCATGCGAGACGTTGCTGATGTCGTCCAAAAATTTTTCGGGTGAGTCCCACAATGTCTTGTCCGTTTCTATATGTGCCTGTATGTTTTCATACTCCTCCTGCAGCTGCTTACGATGGATATTTTCATTCTGGAGGGTTTTCGGTGCAGAACGGACAGAACCGCCTAAATGCACTCTAAAGTCATATCAGCGGCCGTTGGATGAAAAATGGGCAGTTACACACCTAGTCCCAGCCTTTAATCGTATCATCATTGTTCTCTCTGGTGTCTCTGGCTCAGTACTAGAGTCTGAGTTGCTTGAGTCTTCTGCATTGTGAGCTCTAGTAAAGAAAAACATAAGTTGTGATCCAAGACAATAAAACAGCCAACTGGGACGCACTCAGCTTTGATTTTTAAGCTTGTTTCCAGAGTCCTAATAATCATCGGACTTGGTGTCTGCGAGGAAGGAATTTGGCTAACAGATCTGGGCATGCATCAGAGACGTACTGGTATGGATTGCAGACAAGACGTCACCTGGAAAGTGGTTTCAGACATTTAGAAGGGCTTTTGGGAGTAATAGATGATCTTTTGAGACGTTGAGGAGGTGACATTGTAATGTTAAAGATGTCGAGGAGCAATAGAAGGTGATGGAAAAGTGGTGACAGACGCACACAAGACGCATGACACCTTCCATATTGGGCTTCATTGGCCTGGCACTCCTCCTCAATCTTGTATGTGTGAGATATTGTCTGTGAGTCAAATACACCAAGAAATACACTAAAGTAGAGGTATACCATCAAAAAAAAAAATATGTTATCTAAGCTACACTAGTAAATAACTGGTACATATGCTGGTCACTATCGGTATTCATGAAAAAATGAGAACACTTCTCTAGAACCGTGCTACTGGTCCATTCACGAGATGCAACTCGTCCGAATGCGGGGATCATATGAGCACTGCGTATCAGGCGCCGAATATCTACAACACTCGCCAAACGCCCTCCATCTACATTGCAACGCGAAACCTTGTAGTACCCGTGGTTTTTGTCCTGGGATGCAAAGGGTGTGAACCATTCCACATAGGCCAAATGACTAGGACGCTGACTCTCTGGAATACCCTCAAAGACAGCTGATATGTCCTTGTCTTTGATAGAGAATATAACGTGCACCTGGCCAACACGCAGGTCTGTCAAATTGCAGTTGATAATGTGATTGCGTTTGTCATAACGAGAGGGTTGAGCATGTATGGAGTCGGCTGTAGTCAAGGTGTTCATGAAGAAGTCCTGTCGTAGATACTTGATGCGGTGAAAGACGGAAACAGTGTCGATAGGAAGAAAATGATAGTCGATTTCATCTTGCAGTCGACGACTGGAAAGAGTGGGGTTTGCCAGCTCGACCAAAAAGCATGACAGAGCGTCCACAAAAAAGGTGGCTCCATAGTGGGTGATGAGGTCCGTAATCACCACAGAGCATACAGAGGGATGCTTGGTCATGTGAAGGATGCGTGTCGTATTAAAGCCAGGGGAGACCCAATGCAACCACAACGCAGGTTGCATTCCACTCAACCTCCACTCAACATGAGCCTCATGAGACATCACCTTCTCCTTCCACTCCAACCATGCCGTCATTTGGGGGTATTCATCCTTCTTATTAGTTGCCCTATATGCATCTTTGGTGTAGTCAATGTGGAGGCGTTCAGTGTACTCTGTGTTGAAGTTGTCAAATGTACCCATCATGCGGACGGTTTCGACATAATGGTTTAGGAAGTGGATTTTCGGAATGCGGAAGATTTTACAATTATGAAAAGTTAAACTGACCATGCGGTTCCAGATGTCGTTTCGAAAGCAAAAGTCTCAAAAAAAGGGACCACAGCTCCAGCCAGCACTAGTGGTAATGCAGGTGAGTTCAAACATATAAGGTCATTGATAAATAATATACCTAACATTGTCTTGGTCCTATAGGTCGTAAGACAAACGCGGCTGCAGCTAATGGACAGCCTCAAACAAAACCCAAACAAGTAAAAGAGACCCAAGATTCGGAAACGATGGGTGACCCCGACGAGCCAGAAGAGAGTGATGAGAATAATGCCAAAGTCGACGATGATGACAGCAGTGCTGCAGAAGAAGACGAGGATGAGATTCTTGATGACGAGGAGCTTGCTCAGGAGGTAGCATTGCTTGTAGAAATCATGTTATTGGTCTTAACAGCTCTGGAAGCGTGTACAGGTTGTAGGAAACGCTGCTGGAAACTCGGAGTCGAGGTCTGAAAAGACTGACAGCAGTACGTCACAATGTCACACAACAGTCACATCTCTTAGTTCCTTGTCCGATATCTTGCTTCTCGTTGATGTTGTTGATTGCTCCAATTGGCTTTGAATTCGTCACACCACCTGGTAGACAAGCTGGTAGAAGCTCAGCTAAGAAGCTGGCTGGCTCCAAGGACAGCATGGAGAAAACCCAGCGTGATGATGTAGAGCAGGCCAAGGTGAGCCGCATTTTTAGACTCCCTACATCTGACTGAGATGAGATATTGTCTGGTTACTTTCTAGATTTCCAAGAGAGACGCAAAGTATAATGACGAGGAAAGTCTCATCTACATGTTTCTTCTCTTCGAAAACTTAACATACACTTGCAGCGCCCTGATATCCAGGTCGAGGGATCGCAGGAAGAGCAAGCACCACAGCCCAAGAAAACCAAATCGACTACTCGTAAGGAGAAGGAAGAAGGTGCCAACTATGCCCAGGTTGCCGCTGAAGATGTAAGTAAGTTTTACTTTGCAGCATTGACGTTGTATTAGCCTCGTAACAATCTTTATCCTCCAGAAGCCCACATGTACTTTCCTGAGAGCGGCCAGCGCTACATTGCTCTGCTCAAGCAACCACAACCCTTACGCCTTGTGACGAGCGAAACTACCAACAACGCCATTGGGATTATGATGTTTCAAGATGCCTGTCCCCAGTCCAAGGACCAGCAAGACTACGTCAACCTTGCATTCAAAGCTGCCTGCAATAAGCACGATAAACCTGCTATCGCTGACCGCTTTGATAAAGACGACAAGTTTAAACAGTTGATCATTGCATATGTGAGCTACTCTATTCTATTCTTTTTGATTTGATTAATATCAATCACTATCTAGGTAAATAACAGAGTCTCCACAATACGAGGACGCGTCAAAGAGGCTGCTGAGAAGATTGTTCCCACTCGCTACAAACTCCTCAAGTTAGATGAGACACAACGATCCAAGCTCGCTAAAGATCTACTCAAGGCCTGTTGTTACATTTTCCCACTTGGTAATGTGAGCCCTTTCTCGTTTCGTTCTTATTCTTGACACTGAAAAACTCATAGCCCACTGATACCATGACCTGGCGCAGTAGTGAACCCTATCGTCACCCTGCAGTCTCTGACGTTCTCAAGGAGGCTTTCTGGACTGACTCTCTCCACCACGTCAGCCTGGGTAAAAAATTTGAAGACATGTTCTCTTCCACTTTTGATGGCGACGATGCCAAGGAGATCCCAATGGCTATGCTTGGTTTAGTTGGAATTGCGGTGTGTAGCCGTTTTTTGATCCTGTTCTTATCCGCTTAACTTCTTTGCTCAGATATTTGCTGCTCTGAGGGAGTACTCAACTGGAACCCACGTCAAGCAGAGCTTTGACCTTGGCATCATGCGCAGCGAATACGATAGGCACATCAGATTGATGGAGCAGAAAATTATCAAGCCCGACCAGAGCGGCCGCCTCAAGTTTCACAATATGGCCGCAGGATTGTATCGAGACGTTACAAGGTATGTCGGCTGCATCTACTGTTTTCTTTCGTATCTCATTCTCTACCTCTATTAGGGCTAGTAATCGCTCAGACGACGTCAATCTACCAGATATTGATGTCGAGAATATGGCGTGATGGGCAAATTAGTACTGATTTATCGTAGATTTGCAGTGTGTACTCGATGTCAAATTTTGTCTAATGTATGCATTATTTCGAAAAATTGTTCAACAAATGGAAGGGGATCTGAAAAGTCAGGCAAAGCTGGTGCAGTCTGCAAAATCTGCAAGATTGTCCATGGTTTTGCAAAATTTATGCTCGATTATCGGTGGAGGTTTTCCCTGATGCTCGTAATCTTTGTTGTTGCCTTACTCCATCTATATGCACTCTCGAGTCTCCACACACCTATTCAGTCATGCCCTCTCACTATATAATGATAACGATACTCTAGATATGATGATGTTCAAATATGCTGCCATGCTCGCTATACATATGTGCTTTTGTATACTCTAGTACTCTAACTATGTTCGTCAATGCAAATTACTTTGCCACTCTCATGATCATGAGCTGAGTCCAACATTTTAACCATAGGTTCAAACCACTTTTCGTTTTTGTCACTCATAAGTAGGAGTGCAGGCAATGTGCAGCCTAACAGTATTAGATCCCGATCCATGGTCGCATGTTTTCATTTCCATTTTTGAAAACTCAAGGAGACGATTGGGACCTATACTATACTGGTCCACTAAATCTCCAATTGGAAATACAGGGAGGAGAGCAGTCAATTGGGACCTTAAGTTGGAATCGGGTTGATTGACACTGTCGTCATTTGGACCTGCGTCATAACGCATTGGACTAGTCACAGTGAGACAAACAGTTACCAGGCGGATTCGAGAAGAGCTCAACCCAGAGCTGACTTGACACCTGACGTGTTACGCGATTAATATTGGGAATACACTTAGTAGTACTGGAAGCGATGAGCATATAAGGAACTTAGTATTTTACAATATGGAAGTATCACTTTTGCATGTAAAGATTTATCATGACATCCTTCATGTCACTTCGTCATGTATAGCATCAAGATTATGCCTACCAGAATCCCACAACACCAGTTCTTGAAAGTTTCCCTCGCAAAATCCTTTTCATCCTTTTCACGAAATTTGGCCTGGACTTGGCATTCCAACTCTTCTCTGTTGGCTTGCTCATGCTTTAACCTTTCACGCAGATTACCAATCATGAGCTTTTGTTCGCCCAGAGAGGTAGAGTCTTTTTCAACAATCTGGACCCGAATAGCAGATAAAAGACAGTCAACAAAAGCTCGAGCATAGGAAACAGACGTCAAGGTGAAAGCATACACACCTCCAAAGTAGTCTTTAGTCAATGTTCCAGCTCACGTCTTTCGTTCTCCTCGGTCTGAAGCCTTTCACGCAGATATTTTTGCAGCTGATTCTCATAGGAGGTTCTTGCATCCGCCAGCTGCTGGGTAAGTTCGTTGACTTGAGATTCCAGGGTTCTAATGGTTCTGGCATCTTCTAGCTGAATAAAAGCTAGCTATCAATACTTCTGAAACGAGAGGCAAACATCAGAGACTAACTTTTCGCGCCCGTAAGATCCTCACGGTCTTCTCACTCTCGGCCAGCTGAATGGTAAGCTTTTTCTCCGACTCTATGAGCTGGTTTTCATGTTCAAAGAACGCAGTCAAGTCGATGGTTCTCGACGTCCTTTCAGTTGTTGGTGTCTAAAATAAATGAGTGAGTGAGAAAGAGAATACGAATGAAGATGCACCATGGCAATCAGGTGTTGTTTGCAGTGAGAGGCATTCAGAGTGGCCGGGGGTTTCAGACAAAGTGGCAAGCTCTTCGGCGAGGGTCGCAGGGTCGCTGAGTGAGGACCAACAATGAAAAATGGCGAAGGCCGTTTCCACTTCCCTTTCTAATGTATACGCATAAAGGTCGATCGCCATTCATTCTTGTCATACATTCTCTCAAAACAAAAGAGTTGTTTTTTGCATTGCAAAGGGAGTCATTATACAGCAAATCAAAGAAGTCATTATATAGTCGTCCAAAAATTATTCTTCAGAAAATTACAGAGTGCGTATTTCAACGGATGAACTTCGCTTCTCCTTCATCGTGTCATGTAGAGCATCAAGATTATCCAAATCAAGATCCCACAACACCAGTTCTTGAAGGTTTCCCCCCCAAAGTCCTTTTCAACTTTGCCGGGTTTGTGGGCAGCGATGGCTCTAGAACACAATTTATCCTCATTGTCGACCTTACCAACACCGACTGGCTTGGTCTGAGAACCCATCTCCACCATTGTCTTTTCCAGCTCTCCATCCCGCCTCGAGTGACTTCTCCAGGAGATGAGGAAGACACAGCTCGATAGGTTTGGAACTCGTTGCGTTTGCTGCCATGTTGTCTCTGCAGAGAATCAAATCCTTCTATGGTTTCCTTTCTCCTCTGCTCAGCCAGGCTGATCTTCCGTCTCGAGCAATAAACAGTGTGGAAAACAATGCCGACGACGGCAGTCAATGCTTGCTCCTTCTTCGCTTGCAGGTCCTTTAGCCTCTCCATCTCCTCCTCCAACTTGTTCACTCTAGCGAGAGCATCATCCCTGGCTTCCCTTGCATCTGCACAGTCTTCGATTATGACAAGCTTGTTAGCAGACAACGTCTCAATCTCTGTGGTAATCTCAACTAATCACTCCTCCTGTAGCTTGGAGTTCATCTCCAACTTTTTGATCTCATGTTGGTGTATTCCAATCTGCTCATTTCTCCTCTGTACACGCCCTTCCAACTCCTCAACCTGGCGACGAAGATCGCGAGTGGATGACATATTCGGCAACTGATTGGACGAATAGCAGCTCTCAGCCTGAGCCAGTTCATTCTGAACCGGACACAGGTTCGTATGGAGAGAGCTGCATTCACTGTTCTCTTTGGTGGAGCCTGTCTGTGTAAAGAACATGTTTATATCATCTTGTAAGGCATTCGCGTCTTCATCTTCATCTGCATGATTCCCCTCATCGTGTAGCTGTCCCAAAAGCTCAGTTGCAAGGGTTTCAGCAGCAATAGGAGAACTTGCAGGACTTTTGTAGGTGTACAAGAACCGAAGTTGATCCATATCGCATTTCAAATGGTCAATGGTCTCTTTGAGTTTTAGGTTTTCTTTCTTTTGCGCATTCAGATCCCTGCTAATTTCTTCGACTCTGTCGTGGTTCTCCTGGACAGTAAACAGTGAAAAGGTGAGCAAAAACAGATCAATAAATGTCAAACGGCGAAAAGATACACACCTGCGATTTACGACGCTCGGCCTGGAGTTGGTTTGCTAATTCTTTTCTTTTGGACTGCTCTTGCTTCAAATTTTCATACAGATTAACGTTATTGGCAGTTTGTTCTTGAAGAGAGGCAATCTCTTTTTCGAAGGCCTGGACCAGAATGAATGGCAGGTAAAAGAGAGTCAACAAAAGATCGACCGTATGAAAGCATACACACCTTCACAGTAGCAGTTCTTGCTTTTAGTTGACTTCCCAGCTTGCTTCTTTTGTTCTGCTCAGCCTGGAGCCTTTCACAGACATCAGACAATTCCTGAGTTTGCCATTGAGCTACAGTTGAAGCTGGCGAATAAAGGTGGGTGTTTGAGGATGTTGAGAGCGCGAGCATAGGTCAAGGACACAACGTGAAGATGGAGAAAAACACATTTCATAGCGAGAGACAATGAAACGGAAGGGCTTCAACATATGCTACATTAAATAGAGATAGAGAGAGGAACATACTATCACTCATCACTCGACATTCTCGCAAGTGGTCCTCATGGGAGGTTCTGGAGTCCACCAGCTGCTGCTGAAGTTGGTCAACCTGAGATTCCAGGTTTCCAATGGTTTCGTTGTCTTGTTGCTGAATAAAAGCTAGGTATCAATACTTCTGAAAGGAGAGGGAAGCATCAGAGACTCGCTTTTTGCACCTGCAAGAATTCCACGGTCCTCTGACTGTCCTTCAATTGCACATTCAAGATCTGCGCGGTCCTCTGACTGTCCTCCAACTGCACCTGCCAGTCGGCCAACTGTAAATGCACCTTTTCTTTGAAGGCTTGGACGCCGATTGAGTAGTCTGGGTCCTAAAATAGATGAGATGGAGGAAGATAGGGGTATATGAATGAAGGGGCACCATGGCAGTCAATCCAGCGTACTTCGCAGGGAGGCACGTAAAGTGGGGGTTAAAAGTAGAAATGTGCAGACGGAGTGGCGAACTCTTCGACGTGTGGCAGGGCCCTGAATGGGGACCGAAAAGACAATGAAGAATGGCAGAGGCCGTTTCCACTGTCCCTTTATGACGTATAGGCATAAAAGCTGTGTTTGGATCGGGAGAGGTCACAGCTGAACCAAAACATAGAAGTCAGTAATAGAACATAAAAACATCGCAGGTAACGCATGACCTTTGCTTGCTTGGAAGTACAGATAGGCCAAGAAGCGTCCTGCCTGGACAGTGTAGGTCACAGGCCACACAGAGGATCCATGACTTGTCAAGCCTCACTATGGCTCGCGACTGACGTGCAAAAACAAAAGCAAAGGGACTCATATAGTCAACAAAGTTGGCTAAAGACATGGACCAAGCCTATGTCGAGTGCTGACCAACCCAGCAGTGAGTAAGATAAAAGTCGCCCAAAGTCTTGAAATTGCCGACAGAAACCTGTACGACTTGAGTGACAGTACTTAGCAAGAAAATGCTGCAAATGACATACCTAGTTGTTTTTTAGTAAACTCCATTCTTGGCCGGTGTAGGTAATAGACCGTATGGAAGATCCATGACTTGTCTTCATGGGGGTCAGCAAAGCTAACCGTTCAATAGGTCATAGCAGTAAACACCACCGACCGTCCAGTCCTGTATTCCGTATCCTGTAGATGTACGTCGAAAAGCATGCAGAAAGAAAGCTGAGTAGGACCTACTTAAATGATATTCCTAGTTGCCATCCCCACTCTTGCCACAAAGTCTTGTGATTGCAGAAAGTCCAGGATGTGATCCGTAAAACAAAACGAAGTAAGTCATATGGCCAACCAAGTTGGCTAAAGAGACAGGACCAAGCCTGTGTCGAGTCCTGGCTTGGCCAGGACTCACGCGGCAAAGAAGATGAATTGATGGTAGAGACAGAGAATGACTCTGAAAAAGGAAGTCGAGAGGTATCACTGACCAAGTCAGTGGTAGAAGCACTGAAACCTAGTCAGTGCTAAGTGCTGGACCGAGCCAGGACTTGACGATATGAGGAAGAAGGTGATAGTAAACTTTAAAAGAATAATTAATAAGTGCCGATGATGTAGTGGCATGTGACCATGTGACCGTCCATCAAATTATTGACAAGTCATTCTTTGCGTCTACCATCATCTTCTTCACTGCATGAGTCCTGGCTTGGCCAGGACTCGACACAGGCTCGGTCCTGTGTCTTTAAGCCAACTTGGTTGGCCATACAACTCCCTTGTCTTCATTTTGCAGATCGCGTTCTGGACTTTTTGCAATCTGAGGACTGGCGAGATTGAGGGCGTCAACTCTGTGTACATTTTTGTATGTCTTTTTCAGCTTCCTTTCTCGATGATTATTGATTATTGATATACTTCTATGAAGGTTACGGACTACTGGACTGGACGGTGGTGTTTCCTGCTATGATCTATGGAACGGTCAGCTTTGCTGACCCCCATGACGAAAAGTCGTGGATCCTCCATGGGCTACTACCTACACCGGCCAAGAACGGAGTTTACTACAAACCAACTAGGTATGTCATTTGCAGTATTTTCAAGTCTTACAGGTTTCTGTTGGCAATTTCAAGACTTTTGGCGACTTTGTTTTATTCGTTGCGTGAGTCCTGGCTTGGTCCTGTGTCTTTAGCCAACTTGGTTGGTCACACAACTCCCTCTTTTTCGTTTTACAGATCGTGTTCTGGACTTTTTGCAATCTGAAGACTTTGACGATATTGAGGGCATGTATGTTCTTTTGGCATGTCTTTTCGGCTTCTTTTCTGGATGATTACTGATATGCTTCCCTGTAGGTTACAGTCTGGGCCTGGACGGTGGTGTTTCCTGCTATGATCTATGGAACGGTTAGCTTTGCTGACCCCCATGACGAAAAGTCATGGATCTTCCATACGGTCTACTACCTACACTGGCCAAGAATAGAGTTTACTACAAACCAACTAGGTATGTCATTTGTAGTATTTTCTTGCTAAGTACTGTCACTCAAGCCTTACAGGTTTCTGTCGGCAATTTCAAGACTTTTAGCGACTTTGTTTTATTCGTTGCCAGCACTTGACACAGGCTTGGTCCTGTGTCTTTAGCCAACTTGGTTGGTCACACAACTCCCTCTTTTTCGTTTTACAGATCACGTTCTGGACTTTTTGCAAACTGAAGACTTTGGCGAGATTGAGGGCGTCAACTGTGTAGGTTCTTTTGGTACATCTTTTTGGCATCTTTTCTGGATGATCATTGATATGCTTCCCTGTAGGTTACAGATTACTGGACTGGATGGTGGTGTTTCCTGCTATGATCTATGGAACAGTTAGCTTTGCTGACCCCCATGACGAAAAGTCATGGATCTTCCATACAGTCTACTACCTACACCGGCCAAGAACGGAGTTTACTACAAAACCACTAGGTATGTCATTTGCAGCATTTTCTTGCTAAGTACTGTCACTCAAGTCTTACAGGTTTCTGTCGGCAATTTCAAGACTTTGGGCGACTTTTATCTTACTCACTGCTGGGTTGGTCAGCACTCGACACAGGCTTGGTCCGTGTCTTTAGCCAACTTTGTTGACTATACGTCCTTTGCTCTCGTTTTTGTACGTCGGTCACGAGCCATAGTCAGGCTTGCTTCTGTGTCTATAGCCAACTCGGTTGGCCACACACTTCCATCTTTACAGACCGCATTCTGAATTTTTGGCAATATCAACACTTTGGGCGAGATCGTCAAATGCGTTCATCGGTTGGGTACATCTTTCTCGGCTTTCTTTGCGAATGACTGACTGATATCTATGTCTCCAGGCCACTGGCTAATTGATATCGATATAAACGTCTAAAGATTGCAGACTAAGAGACCCATTGACGCCGGTGATGCTATGATCTACGGAACGGTTAGCTTTGTTGACTCCCATGACGCAAAGTTATGGATCTTCTGTACGGTCAGGCAAACAGTCATGGATTTTCTGAAAGATCTACGACCTCCACTGGCCAAGGCAAGAGGTGACTGGAATCCATATTGGTACGTCCTTTTCAGATTTTTCTTGCTACTATCACCAATTTTTAGTCATACAGATATTTCTCTGGGCAACTTTAACACCTTGACCAGATTGAGGATGTTTGCACACATCATTTTGGTAGGTCTACGTCTCCTTTACTCGGCAGTCTTTCTCTTATTTCCGTGGAACAATGAATTCGCTGACAAATTTTTCAGGCTTCACTCCTACCCCCTCGTCATGTTTATTCACCTTGCATGAAATTGAAAGACATCAAGCAGAGGGTATTTGGGCTTATATTAATTCTATCTAATTAGGCCATGTTATCGTCGCTAGACCATATCCAACCCCATATCAGCTCTGTATATTTGAATATGCGATCCAAGTCCAACAGCGGCGATGCTTACAAGAGTATTGTCCACGATATCACTGCAAAAGCTGAGCTCAGTGACCCCCAAAAAAATGCATACCACAGTGCTTTTCTGTATCGTAATCAGCATTTAGAGGTGTTTGACACTGACGCTTATTGCATGGACTCCTCGATCTCTGAGTTCAGAGTCACGCAGATGTCAGCACAGGACCAAATCAGTTTATTCGCATTGAAGAGTCTGGCTCTTCATGTTTTGACAACACAGTGGCCGTCACCCTTTCTTATCACCTCACCTTTTGTCGGTGGGGGTCCAAATGCCCCTTCATTATGATACCGTTGAATGTGGGGTTAATACATGTCGCAGAGCATGCGGCAATGTTGACCAAGTTTGCGGACAATTTACCACCTGCTGGAATAGAAAATGAAGTGGTGACGATGAAGAAAGCAACATCGCCAATCCCTGCTCCTCGACTAGTGCTGCAAATTGAATGCAACCCCATCATAGGTCGACGACTCAACACGAACCCGTACGTTGTTCCCACATCGGACAGAAGGCATCTATTTTTCCTTTCATTCCCACTTCAATGGGCATCAGGTCCTGCATGATCTTCTCAATGACTTCGACCGCCTACTTCTCGAAATGTGAAGCTATGCTTTGCGTTGCAGTCGACTTCTGTTCGGACTATAGCTGTTGGAGATCGCAGGAAATCCTTCAAGTTTTTTGAGGCTTTGGGAAGAGCTTTCTCAGAAGAGATAGATACGATAGAAATCATCAGCATGTTTGCTGATATCAGAGATGATACTCAGAATACTGCTCGCATTCGCCCATCCACCTATCAGACGTTTGCCTCTCTGTAGAAACCATATGCTTTAAGCTATGGCATCCAGAATGTTGCAGTTCATTCCCTGAAGCCCTTGCAACCACCCCACGCCTGCATTTTACGTTCCTCTACGCGATAGGCTACCCGTCACTGCTTCCTTGGGGCTACATACTGGTATTGTTTGTCACGACACCCGACATCAACCCAAGAGATGACATGGAACTTTCTCGTGGATTTGCCCTTCAGGCCACAGGCATTTCAGCCCAATACTGTGCACTAGATGCGGGACATATATCCCGTAGCCAGCTTTTCAGGGCAAGCTCCGTTTCAAGACATTCTAGCACATGGCTCCCTTGGTGACATGCCCGAGATCAAACGAACTGTCATTATGCGTAACGACAAGACCTGTTTTGAAGGTGAAGGTCCTCGGGTGGTTCAGGAATACATCGACAGCGAGAGGCCGCTGGTCGTTTCGATGGGACATTGCGTCCACGCCGACTGAGCTTTGATCCAGCAGTGTTCCGCTGCACAGCCACAACTTACTCTTTTCCGACGCTGGACGTTGTCTGCGACGATGAGCTCGACATTTGAAGAACTTTTCACCGCTGCAGAGCTCAACGTCCAGGTCCCAAATGCCAATTCCCTTCAGAAGACAAAGCGGATCCCGATAAATGTCTAGATGACTTGGAGGATTCCGATAGATCACAACTGTTTTTTGGTGTGTGTCCTACAAAAAACAATAGGGATTATCCTTCTCATCGAGATGTAAAGATGAACATTTACAAGCAATTCTCACCATTCGTCTGCCTGAGATATCCTCAGCGTCGTCGGCAGCGAACACTCCAACAACAACAACAACGCCTTCACCCAAACCCACCTCTCAACTCCTCAGATCTCTCTTGCATCTTCAAATCACCTTGGAGGCCTCATATATACCTCAAGCACTTTCCATTGAAGTCTTAAGAGCAGAAGACTCGACCAACAAAGAGTACGAGCCGCCGTCGAGTCCGCGACCCCTGACACCGACTCCTCGTTCTCCTCGATCAAGTACACTTGCAACATCACTATCATCAGCGGCAGCTTCACTACAGAACTTGCCGTACCACCACGTCACACATCGCTCAAGAAACCCGTCAATCTCTCTCTTAGCTCGCCCAAATTGCTTGCACCACTTGGGTCGGCTGCTGGAAAGAAATAGCCCCATCATCCATCTATTCTTCCTCCAGCCACACCGAATCCTAAACCCTTCTGGGACCTTGGATGCAAAGTATGTGTTACTTGGAGCTGCAAAGCAGGGCATTATTCTTGTCGGTGGTGCGTCTAGAGGAGTGGTATGGGTCAGAGGCCTGCGAGTGGAGGGAAGAAGGACAATGAAGAGAGTGCAAAGGCTTTGAAGAAAGGCATGGACGAAGAGAAAGAGTTTTGGAGTCCCAGTGAAAGAGTGTGGGTTGCGGCCTATATAATGGTTCTTGATATCGGTGAGTTTTCACTTCTTTTTGTGCTCATCTCGTGTTTTCGAAGCAGCAAAAGCTAATGTTTCTTTTGGGCCATACCGCAGCCTTTCTACGCCTTCCTTTCTCAAGTCCACTCCTCTGCCTAACCGTCTCCACCATCCTACGTGACAAACCCATCACCAGCCTCGACAGATACCTCACCTCTCTTGGTTGCTTGAGGCAAGTACTACGCTGTAGTGACAACTATCGGTGGGAAATCAGATGAAGAGTTGAGTAAGCTCGCTGGACAGGTGCTCGTCAGTGCTCTCGCCGTACCTGTTGGTCTTCAGACCGATGAGGAGGAGGCTAAAGGCAGAGCTACTCATCTCACTTTGTTGCTTGGTCTCACAAAAACGCCTACCTGTACTGGGTTGCTCAAGGATGCGGTAAGTCACCTTTCTTTCTCTTTTGGTTTCTAGCTATATGCTGATGAATACAATACACCTCTCGTGACGTCCTCGAAATCTCACCACCGCATGTCAAACAGCTCTATAACATCCTTGAAATAACCTTTGACCCCCTTATGTTCTTCTATCGCTCCTCTTCTCAAAACACTGTCCTTGACCTCTGATCCCACTTACGCACCTTCCTCCCTCTCCTCCACCAAGTCCTCCTCTCCTGTCTTCTTTCCCATCTCAGCCAAATTTACTCTTCAATTAAAATCAATAACCTCCTCTCACTCATCGCACCTGAGAGATGCAGGTGTCCCTGGGGCATATAATGAAACTCAAGTCAAAGCCTACATCATGGGACGTACGCGTCGTGGAGAGTTGAATGTTCGTGTGGATCATTTGGAGGGATGTATCATACTCATCGATGAGCCATTTGGGAGTGACAATGAGGACTTTGTTGGCGTGTGTGCAGCTGTGGGCACATCATCGTCGTCTGCTGTGGTTGCTAGGGCGAGTGGAAGTGGAGTTAGGAGTAGAGGAAATGTGCAACCGACATTGTCCGAGTTGATTAGGACGAGGCAATGTAGCGCCTATGTTTGTATAATCAGTTGAAAGTACTGGAAGAGGGCGAGAAAGATTGAGAAGAAGAGAAGGAGCAAGAGGAACAGCAGAAGGAAAAGTTGAAAGCTTTGGTTAGTGCCATTAAGGATGAGAGGAAGGCGCCTGATGGAGAAGATGAAATCCAGCTTTCTCAGTTTTGTGGTGGATTTATTGATGGTATGACGCTGCAAGTCAGGACCTATCTTCACCAGGACGGTCATCCGTCGGGTAGTGATGCCAAGGGCTATATTTGTTCTCTTGGCCAGGTGTGCAGAGTATGTGGTGTCAACCTCATGCATTCTCTTTTTAGGTGATGGGAATCTGGAAGACGGTATATCCAGCTTTGATACGATATACTATGCCATTCTTTGAGGAATTGTCTGCGATGGGATTCAAAGTATAGGAACCTGTCTTGGATGAAGATTGGACCAGTAGAGGGACGGGAAGAAGACGATATAACGCGAGAAGCCAGATGAAGTTTGGCGTCGAAGATGTCAGTGTTGTAGTGCTTGGTCTAGGATTCATGATTTAAAGGCCAATTTCCCATTGCTTTGACCAAGTTGAGAAATGCGGTGTACGCTGTCAGCCATTCGTCTTTGGAAAGTGAATCTTCATCTCGAAATCCTGAATTCACCACATCTAACACTCTCGTTGAGCTATCCCCCTTCTTTGAGAACAATAAGGTAGAGCCAAGTCTGACGAGGTCCAGGGATTCAGTCAGAAACATGGACAAAGGAATATATTCCTTATTGTGAGCCATGTCTAGGAGGTATTTGGGAGTGACGGTATTGAGGGATTCGAGAGACACAGCTTGAGTGTCATCGTCAGAGAACGAAAGAGTTTTTGTCTTCCCTGGGGCAGGAACAGGATCTTGACTATCATCACCTCCGTAATCGTCAGCTAGGAAGAGGTTGTGTCCACCCATGGTGGCAAGGAAGGGCATAACAATAGAGCATTGTAGCCCATCTTTGAGTCGAAGTGTCAATATTTCTCGCCCACGCATTATGTCCACTTCAGCCTCCTCGAGTTATCTGAAAACAACAAGCACGTCTCCAAGATCTGCCTCCGGGTCTCAATTATCCAGTTCACCCAAGTCAGCAACCAGGTTGACTGCTTCCACACGGTCACTCTCTCTGGGCAATGCTTTTGGATCTAATCCTCGTTTGCCAAAGACGACGATATCTCCATCAACTAGCCCCCATCTGCGTCCAGCTCGTCTGCCTCCGAATCCACATTTGGATACAGGTGCAGCTTTAAACCTCAACAGACTCAGCTCTGTGTCAACGGCGAGTAACTACAGTCAGAAGAGCTTTGCTGATAACGAACCACTGCTTCCCACAACAAATCCTAAACCCTTTCAAAAAGAGAGAGCCTATCATGACCATCCAGTTGATGATCCTGGGGGAGGAAGTAATGAAGCTTCTAGCGATGACCTAGGCGATGACGCCAGTACTGGTGAACGAACTGATGGGAGTGCTGTAAAGTCGGGCTACGGGTCTGTTTTAATACCCTAAGCAGGAGTTCCAGTGATGACTCTCTTCTGCATCAGTGTTCCAAGAAATTACTTACACATTGACTTCAGGCTCACCTACTTCGTCTTATTTTCCCATCCTGCAGCTCCACAAGCATCCGGACGTATTCCTACGCTTCGTCTCATATTTCTCAATCTTCTATATCTTCAAACCATACGCTTCTTGTGTCCCAGTCCACTGCCATTTCTATCATCTCTGAAACTAGCTCTGAACTCTCCGCTCCCACTGCACATAACGACCAGCTTCCTCGTCACGGTGACCTTCGTACTTCCAACGAATCATCTGCCCAGTCCACTACTTCGGGACTAGACGATAAATTCCCTTCGTCATTCTCGACCTCTACACCTTCTGCCATTCCTTCGCATTTCACTCCCAATGCTAATGGAGAAGGTGGCAATTCACGACCTTTTGCATGCGACCTCCTCCGTCTAAATCACTATCTTCTCCACCTAATCCATCGATATCAAGTCCAGATCGTTTTATTCTGCTAATCCAACTTCTCCAGCCCGTTCTAGCTCACCTGTATCGGCCTCTAGTTCTAATTCACGTTCTCATTCAAGATCATCACGCACTTCTCCTTCGCCTGCCAGTTCTCGCGCGTCGGAAGGACTCTCCTTTGCCTGTCCCTATTCCTCCGGCTTCTCCGGACAGCAGGGATATTAGGAAGGCTACTTCTAATCTCTCACTTTCTTCATCTTCTGCCACTCGCGACGGAGTTTCAAGTAAAACCAACACCAACATTGGCGCTGGAAATTCCATGACAGCCAAATCAAGTCCATTTGGTAGTCCCAACAACAGTCGGATGATATCACCTAGAAGAAACTTACCGAAGGTGGGAATGCAAAGCGAAGATAGGAAGAAGGATGAATTAATGCAAAGCGAAGATGGGAAGAAGGATGAATTAGGAAAGGAAAGCCTAGATAGTCGTAATGGGTCGAGAGCGAGGGATAGAGCTGGATCGAGTGCGACAGTCAAGGCTTCCAGTTCGAAGCTGTCTGTCACTACGGGGTCATCTGCTTCGACCAAAAGCAGTAAGTCTTACCTCTCTTTTATCTCGTCCCGACCTTGAACAATCAATCAACCTCAGCACAGACCCAACAATCTTCTTCATCACGAGTTCTTCCTAATTGATCATCAACATCACCGAGCGTAAATCCGCCTGTGCAGGCAACCAGTAGTCGCACACTCTCCTCTTCGCAAGCACCTTCTCTCACAACAACTCCCCCTCAGGCACACCACACTGGTTCTCATACGAGTTCACCTCGTTCTCAGCCGCGTCTGCATGCGCATATCAACGGTCCACGTCACCAGG